>CP139502.1:187780583-187878260 GCA_021014915.2 Artemisia tridentata subsp. tridentata | reverse complement strand
AATTAATAATGATCGTCATAATTTGACTGACATGTTACATGATTTGGATGGTGATGTTGCTCAAAAGGAGCATGCTAAATTTGAAAAATTATTTGTCGCCGCTAAAAAAGCATTGTTTGTTGGTTGTACGAAACTTACCGTGCTTTCTGCGGTGATAAAATTGTACAAGTTAAAAGCATCATCTGGTTGGAGCGACATAAGTTTCACAAAGCTATTAGAGTTTTTGCATCAAGAAATGCTCCCCGAAGACAATGAATTGCCCATTTCAACATACCAAGCTAAAAAACTAATGTGCCCCATGGATTTGGAAATTGAAAGTATAGATGCATGTCCAAAATGATTGTATGTTGTATAGAGGCAATGACAAAGATCTACATGTGTGTAAGGTATGTAAAACGTCAAGGTATGTGCAAATAAAACAAAAAGGACCTAACGGTGTGCTTGGTTCAAACTCGGGAAAGGGAAAGGGAAAGGCAATCATAATGGTGGGGAAAGGAAAAGGGAAAGAAAATCATTCCCCCCAATTTATTGGGTAATGGCCCATTACCCACTATTAGGTAATGGGTCATTACATTATACTCTACCAAGCACCTTTTTTCATTATTTTCCCATTCCTCACCCCCCATAACCCCCTACAAAGCATGCCCTTAGTGAATGTGATGAAGTAGCTTTTCATTATTAGTTGGCGTTAGTTCTAAATAGGGAAATATACATTAATGTATATAAGTCCTAGTAGAATATTTGTTTCTTACATTGCGGTTAAGAAAAACCATTAGTCATATTGTTATGTGTTGTACCTTACACACAATTAAGATTTCTTCCACTTGTGCAGGACACAACATCATGCAACTATACAAACAAAATTAAGCACGTTTGTTTGTGTGAACAATATGACAATGTCACAGATATAATATGATTTTTGTCAAACTCAAAACATATTTGCATTACAAGTATATATTGAACTTTATCGTTTAATAAAGAATCTTGCATAACTATTTTATAGATAACATTTCATGAAGCGACATTAGTAATGTGACAAGTTATCTTATAAAATAAAATGCAATGACTCTTACAAAGCTATGATGTTTCATATGTGGAAAGTAACGAATTATTTCAAGACAAGCTAGAAATAAAATGTGTCACTTACAAGGTGATTAAGCTCACAGCTCCCACTGAATTAGACAACATTATATGTATGTCCTCATCAGTAATAAAAATGCATTGCTCCTACTGGATTAGATAGCAAGCAGCAATTTATTTACTTTCCTACTCTCTTTGAATATCTACACATTACTACTAATGTGAGTCTCGTGCACTAGTAAACATATACTTAGGTATTCAAGGGAGTGACTCAAGCTCTACTATATAAATGATGGACGAGCCATCTTGGTTATTCTTTAACTTGAAAATGGGCATGTAATTCCTCTTTAATTGGCCTACTTTACCACAAGGGTGTATAGCGCCATAGTAAGTTTATTGGGTTAAGGTAAATTACTAGATAAACATGCTAGTTATTTCCTTCACCACTTTTGTGGTTTCTTGATATTTCCATTTTTAATCATTAAAACTCATGCAGTATCTTGAAATTTTCAAGATGTCATCATTTGGGTAGCTATAGAAGACGTGTTCTCTACTTATCCAAATATCATATATGTTTCAAAATTTCAAAACTGGAACTAGGGTTATGAAACCGTCTAGAAAGAATAAGATATTCAACTTACTTAACCATTTGAATTTTACAAGATATTACGATATCTTGAGTAAGTATGCTTTGAGTTTGATTAGCATTGAGACAATTTAAGTATTTCTATTCTAGCTTTCTCTTACAAGGAAAAAGGGTAGGAACAAGTATCTTTCTTATAAGGAAAGAAGACTTAGTTTGTCTTCTTCCAAAAAGAAAAGAATATATATATATATATATATATATATATATATATATATATATATATATATATATATATATATATATATATATATATATATATATATATATATATATATATATATATATATTTTGTTAATTTTTTAACGGTTTGTGTTGCATTAATTCGATTAGTAGAATTTAAAAAGCTCATTTTAGTATTTTTGATAATTATCCTTTTATAAATTAACTACCCCATGTTTACAATATTAAAACAATTAATTTACGAAAAAGGTTAAGATCCACATTGAGCTTCTACCATCACATCAGTTGATTCGCTAGCAATACTAGATTCACTTGGTAGATGATGATCACCAATTGCATTACATGCGCAAATCTTAGATCCTTATGGGACTCATGACATCTAATGTCAAACTACTAGTGTCATGAAAGCATGTTTAGTCTCATCCTTGCCTTGGGTTGAGGATCTCACCGCTCAACTCAATTAAGTCATCAAATATGGAAACGTGTGAAAATAGGTCTAGGTCCAAGCATAGATAATGTCACCTTGGGTTATAGTTCAAACTAGGTCTCATACATAGCCAAAAAGTAATTGCAAGTGATTCCAAACGATTAAACGACATGACTTAAATTTGTGACGAATATAAATTTTGATAAATCATGTTATTAAAGACGTGTACGAATGAAGCGTGTATTCATCATTCGTCTTACAAGTTAAAACATTTCTTAACTTAAAGGCTAATCATTGTTTTAAGTTTGTCTGTCGAGTTGTCTATTTTAAAGACTAATATAACTTACATGGGAAGATACTGAGTTTGGACAATACACAATAACAATAACATGCAAACAATTTTAGTGTTATTTTTAAAACAATGATTTAGACGGTTTTAAGTTTTAAATCCAACTTAAACTTTTTATAAGTTTCAAATCCAATTTAAACTTGTATAACTAAATCATAAAGATTTAGCTTGAATTGGATTAGTGTTTCATTTTTATGTTTGAAAACATTTGCAAGTTATATACAATCATAGAATAAACTAAATGCAAGAAAAAATAAACAAAACACATGAACATGCAAAGCCTCAACCGATGAAAATCCTATGCTTGGTCTCATGAGACATTATGAGAACCAAAGGGTCAACTAGGGACAAGCACAAGATAACCATAAAGGACTCCTACTTGCTTCGAGACCATGCAAGAAACAAGTAAAACCCTAAGTGCACACTGAATTCTAGAAGCTGTTTAAAAAATTCTAGTGACTTCAAAGACCGAAAATTCATAAAAGGATTATTACCCAATCAAAGCATCCTTTTGAAAAGTTGTAGCCCTCTGAGTTTGTACATGCATGTCAAATTTCATTAACAAGGCCCAGAAATGAGTCGGGAAAAGCCAATTTACTGCAGGTGTGTCCAGCAGGTCGGTTTTCGCCTTGATGCCATTAACTTCAACACTTATCTCCTCCAAGCTTCGGTTACGATTTAGCAAAATGAAAGTACAACTACACGACTAAACTAACTACTAAAAAAGCTCAAATAATATCAAGCCAAAAAAATTAAAGACATAAATAAAAGCCGAAACACTGGCCAACCACAACCAAATCAACAAACAACGACAATCCATGGCACAAACGGTAAGAGATTTTCATCGGCTTTGCATGTGATCACAAGTATAAAATATAATCATGATATAACAAGGTGTTGGCTTGATCCATGGTAAAAAAATGCATGTTTTTTGCATGGTCATCAAATTAAAACAAGTCAAATTAACAACCAAACCAACTTGTAACAAGAATTAACTAAGCATTAATTAAAACTTCATACTATTTGCAACTTGTGGATCAAGATCATTAAACACATCATTTAACACCCTCCTTAGGGTCGAAACTTACAGAAAATAAGGCCCTAGGGGCTGTTAATTTTTTTGCTTTCCAAAAACGCGAAAATCATTCGATTCATACACAATTGCAAATACACGATAATCATATGACATCATATGATAGCTCGTGATACCACTGTTGGTGATTTAAGATATACAAACATAATTAGATATAGTAACATGAAAGGTCTAATTATAACACAGCGGAAGCAAAAATCACCAAACAAGGATCCATAGAGGCATATGATCAATCGCAAGATCAACTGGATGGTTTAGTCGAATGAATCAAGACCAAGATTAAGGAATCTTTGAAACCAAATAACCAAAAGTAGGTTATCTTTTGAGTATTCCGCACTACACATTAACCAACAAAACTAGATGCTAGCTAGTCCTTTCAACTATTAATCAACAACACATTAACCATTGTGTAGAAAACTAGAAGGGGGGGGGTGAATAATTTTACCGATTAAAACATCGTTTTAAAACTTTTAGATCAACTTATGTCAATCTAGTTTGAAGTGTTGGATATAGACAGTAGTAAAGCATATAAACTAACTACGAGAGAGAGAGAGATAGAGAGACACAACCATAACAAAAGAATTTATAGTGGTTCGGCTACAAGGACACCTTCCTTGCCCTACTCCACTCCCCGAGTACCCAACTCGAGAGTTCCGTAAACACTACACAAGACAAACTCCTTTCACCGGTGGAGAAGCCTTCACAACGTCGCTTACACTTTTTCCGGTACAAAGCTAAATACTGAGCTCTTCCACGAGGTAGAGCCAAACCATCGTCGCCTACACTTTATCCGGTACAAGGCTAGATACCGGGTTCCATTACAAAGGAGGAACCACTACCTGATCAAAACTTCTAGCACAACACAACTAAAGGAACCAACGTTCTTTTACACCTAACGACTAAACACATCTACAACACCCTTGAGAAGAAGAAAGAACAACAAGATATACTTCTGTGATCTTGTGAAGAAGAAGAATCCTAGCAACTCATATCACGAGCATCCAAGTCTTCGAGAGGTCGTGATCTCGCCTTTTAAAAGGAACCTAAAGAATCACAAAGAAAGACTACATAGAAATATCCTTGGATATGAGGTTAGAGAGTTTAGAACATAGAGAGAAGTTATGTCTAAAAGGTGTGAGAAACAAGAGAGAAATGGCTCACTATTTATAGGCAATTCTGAGTACTATTTACCTGGATCCGGCGGATCCCTTTCCAAAGGGATCCGGCGGATCCCTTTCCAAAGGGATCCGGCCAGTGTAAAGCCAGGGATCCGGGTATCTAGTATCACCAGTCCGGACTTTGGGTTACAATTTCCTGTTTAGGGTTATGGGTTATGATCCATGGGTTATGTGATGTCATGCATGCTGTCAAGGACATCTTAAGTCATGGGTTATTGACTTTGGGTTATGAGTTATGTACTTTGGGTCATGGATCATGGGTTTTACCCATTTAGGTGTCATGCATGATGTCATGCAATGGGTCATGGGTTATGGATCAAGCTCCATGGGTTATGGGTTATGGACTCTATTTTGGGTCATGGATAGTCCAAGTCTTTCCTAGTTTATTTTACAAGTTGCATGTATTTTATAAAATGTAAGTAACTAAGTTACTTAAGTGTTTTTATAAAATGGTTTTGGTTTTATGTAAACTTGTTAACTAAACATGTTTAAGGTTTATTTGTTTAATGAAATGAGTTAGTAAACTTTTGGCTCAAAGCATTACGTATTGTATTTATCTCGTTAAAATGATTTTACGTTTGTTATCGACAAAACATTAGAAGATCGTAAAATATAAATAAACTTTTTTAAGGTTTATTTTATTAACAATCTCCCCCTTTTTGTTGATGACAAAACATAAAATTATTTTAAGTAAAACGATAAAATTCGTAAGTTCTGAATTTAAGTTTTTACTCTTTTCTCCCCTTTTTTGTCGAAACAATAAGAGTGTCGAGAAGAAACTATCCCGAATGCAAGTTTTTATAAAAATAAATGAAAGAGAGGTGTAAAATGGAGTAAAGAGAGTAAAGAAGTGCTTAGTTGCTCCCCCTTGACGTTTGCTCCCCCTTGTTGAGGGCGTCAAGTAATTAGGAAGACTAAGACGTGATCATTGCAAGTTTTTGCAATGGTTTTGCTTGGACGAAAGCTCCCCCTTATTGAGGGCGTCAAGTACTAAATGTGTATTTTTGAATATCTACAAAACAAAGGTTAGAAAACAAGTATATGTTGTGCCTTTGCTGAGAATTGAACTGCATAAGAGTTCTGTTAGTGTTCTGAGTGCCGGATCTGCCGGGTATAAATTGAAGGATCCTTTTCAGAAAGGATCCGCCGGGTATAAATTGAAGGATCTGGGTACCTGCAACTTGTTAGCAGCAATAAAAGAAAGAAAATGGTATTAACACAAGTAATAATCACACCAATCATGCTCACATAAACAAGAAGCACATAATCATGTAGATTCATTTAATAAAAAATAAGAGAAATGATATAACATTGGTCAATTCTCTAAAACTAAGAAAATGATCTAATCTTGAAAAGGAAAAATCCTAATGACATAGGTTAGGCCTAAGACTAGAGGAGGAAGACCACTTGTGCTTGCACTTCAAGGTTTCTAGGGATGGTTAGGTTTGGTGACGTCTTCTAGACGTTCAAGTAGGTGATGAAACATGAAGCACATTTCATTGCATAATTCATGTACCAAGGTTTGAGTATGTTGGAAATGAGAGCAAGTATCTTCATGACTTGGTTGGTAAGGGCCTAAGATAGAAGGTTGTTGAGGCATGGTTGAGGTGGATGGTCCTAAGTGAGGAGGTTGTGGATGTACCATGGGTGTTGGTGGAGAAGTATGTGTGGGAGGAAGTGTGTCATTATTTGGTTGAGGTGGTTGAGATGGTTGACATCTTCTCATTACCCAAAATGGGCCATTTGAGGGTGGAGGAGAGGAATGCAAGTTTGCTATGGGTGGTGGTATGTTTATGTCAACACCTATGTTGTAAGAAAAGAGTTGAGTGGTCATTCTCTCAATAGAAGAGAATGTGGGCAATGGTGGTGGATTGAAGGTTCTAGGAGGTAAGTCATCCAAAATGTTCAAGAATGGGTGAGGAGAGGTAGGAGGTGTGGTAAAGGAGAGAATTGTGGTTGAAGAGGTAAGGCTTGTATGGGTTGAGTTGAAATAGGTGTTGGTTCAAGAGAAGTAAGTTGTGATGAGGTTGGTTTGGTGGAATCAAGTTGTGGTGGAGTTGGTTCAATAGAAGGAGGAGTTTGGATAGAGTTTGAAAGAGGTGTTCTAGTAGAGGGTGTTTTAATGGGTGAGGTTTCGGTTGAGGATATTTCATACACAATACGTGCGGTTTTTCTTGGAGGGCTTCTAGTGGATGATCTTGGACTTGGTGCTTTAAACATGTTTTGAGATGAGTTTAGAATGTGAGTTTACAGTAGAAGAATGGTTGTTAAGGCATGGTTTTAAAGCACAAACACAAATGGTTTATATAGTGAAGGATCAAGTAAGGAAATTAAAGCCTAAGCCACTAAAATCCTTTAAATTGCAATGATTTGCATGCACAAGGGTCAACTATAGTGATTCAATCTTCTAGGAGATTTATTAAAGGCAATGTGGAGTGCTTGAATAGATAAAGTTGAGTTTTGGTAGACTTTGATTGATCATACCTGTGTCTGTTTGCCCGGATCCACCGGATCCATTTCCAAAGGGACCCGACTAGCTTTAGCCAAGGGATCCGGTTAATAGAACATATGAGAAGGAGAAATGATTAGGATCTAGCTATTGCATCCCTATGTTTCTTTTAAAAATGAGTGTCAAAAAGTGTCTTAAATGAAGAAATCCTGAGTGGTTTAAGACTAATGATAAGGGGTTGCCATTAATGGACTTTAGAGAGAAGAATGATGGCTAAAGAAGACCAATAAGTGATTAAGGGTGAAGATAATCATATCACTAGGTATTTAATGATTGTAGGATTCAGTGAAAGGTGAAATGAAAATTTTAAAAATTATAAGAATTAAAAGATTGATTTTAGAGCATTTTGAGAGAAAGATGGTTGAAATAAATTTATGAAAAATTTATTTATTGTATATGTAAGTGTATTATGTTTAAAGAAAGGTGATGCAAGAAGCGGAACTGAAAAATGGTGATTATTTTGGAGATGATAAATCATAAACATCTTGGAAGAAACTTAGGTTATTCCTAATGGATCAAAAGAGCTACTAACCTCAAGGTCAGCTCAAATGTAACTAATAGGAGATGGATAACTAGTGTAATAAGGTTTGGAAGGTTGAGGGGGATATGAAGTGGTGTAAATTTTTCTCTGTTGCCCGGATCCGTCGGATCCATTTTAAAAGGGATCTGGCCAGTTATATCCAAAGGATCCGGCTTCTAAGACATATTTGTTTACAGAGGGCTCGCCAAACTTTGCCTAATTATCGAATATAATCTCTAGTGATCCAAACAACAATCATGCATAGATATAAGTCTGGTATAGCAAGTAGAGCATGTAAGAGGCACATATAGACAATCAAAATGAGATAACAACCAACTCTTGATATATGATTAAGAGTGGTAAAATTTCCTTCTAGGTTAATTAAGATACTAGAAGTGTTTGTGTTCTACCCATCATGCTACCATATGTCAAGGACATAGTATCATAGACATTACATGTTCAAATGACAAATGACCATAATTGTTTAAAGACATTCACTAAATTGTTTTAAACTTTTTCAACCCACAACATTCTTTATCTCTTCACCTCTTATTCTTTCCCATGTTTGATTTGAAGTGAGTGAGACACTTGAACATACCCTTGGTTTGCTTGAACTCCGCGGTCTCATTTTGAATTCTTGGGAGTTGATCGATGTATGTGATGGGATCGAGTTGATAGTTTTGGATCGTTCGGATCAACTTCAACTTCATCAGAAGAGCCGGTGGGAGGATGTGGCCTTTTTCCTTCAACCATGAACCTATTTGTACGTCCCTCGATGAAAGGTACCATGACATGATCACAAAGAAAGTGTTCATCCTTCATTGAAGAATGTTGCATTCCATTTACGTATCTTGCAAGGCGGGTGAGAAGCATTGCATAGGGAAGTACCATTTTCTTGGTTCGGAATACACTATCCATTCTATTGACCATGCAGTAGGCGAGGGCGATGAGAGAAATGATGATAATAATTAGAACGGCGCTAAAAATTTTTGTCGATCTTTTCTTCTTTGCTCGAACGAGTTTTTGTGAAGAGAGGTTAGTTTTGAATGTTGAATTTGTGAGTGAGATTAGAAAGGAGAAGATTAGATAAAATAACAGTGTGTTCTCAAGATTAAAAAGAGATGGAAAGCAAATAAAAGTGGAGGGTGAGAAAAAAGATTTATGTTCTCAAGATTTTAAGAGGAGAGAAAGTAAAGGGAAATGGTTGAAAGTGAGTGGTTTTTTAGTCAAAAAGCTGCAGCCCATAATTGGGCAGAAAACGAGTGAAAGTGAGATGAGAGTAATGTTAATTACCAAATTGTCCACTTGGTTTCATGTGCTTGTTAAATATAGAAGAGCATTCTTGTAAATGTGCATTTTTTATTTTTCTTGAAAACATGAGAAATGTCACTTTCAATACCTTTCATTCATTTTTCTTTCGACTTAAGAACACACTGAAACATTATAACTTTACTCTCATTTCCATTTCTTTTTCATCTTAACTTTCTATTCCCTTCCTTTTCTTTAATAAAAAAATTAGAGAACAGAGTGTAAGAGATTGAGGTGATGTATTACTGTAGCAGAGACGTTCGAGTGGTATGGGAGAGTGTGGAAAGAGATTTTTGAATGTTGTGGTTTGATATTTATGTATAATTGATAACGCTTAAATCTAACATGTTTTTAGGTGCGTTATTGCTAGTTTTGTGCATCATATTTGGTTATATTTGTATGTATTTGTTGCTAAATGATGAAAAAGTGTGTATGCAAGTAAATATAGCCAAGTACAGGAAAAGTGGAGGAAAACACGAAGAAATGAAGAGATTATGCACATAAGGAGAATTACGAGAAAGAAACCACATGATACTTCAAAGAATTGATTAGACCAAGACTTCTATGCTTAATATATCAAGAAAAGATCAAGTTCTATGAAGGAAATCAGTGGTACAGCGAAGGATCAAGCACGTAACGAGAAATGAATAAAAGAAAATAAAAGTGCATGGCAGGATCATCCATCCGATCGGATGCTGCCCGCATCCGATTCGGATGGAGTGAAGTTGGAAACACCGAGAGCTCCAACCGATCGGTAGGAGCCAAATACCGATCGGTTGGCCAACACTGAAGTTACAAAGTTGCATTAAATGGTGAATTTAAGCCCCATAATCATTGAGGCTTATCATTTCTCAGCTGTTAAATCATATGGGACGTTTTTACTTGGATAAGAAGGGTTTCCTCACTTATTTAAGGAACCCTTGGTTAATTTACAAGGAGAGTTCTTTTGGGGAAGTGACATAACCTAAGAAAGCTACACCACTATTATTATTATTGCCCGAAAGCTTGTAGTTGCTGTGAAAACGTCCAGGAGATCTTGAGTTCGAGTCTCAAGAGTTGCATCCGTGTGTGGAGTTGTTTACTTGTGATAATAGGCGATTGGAGGAGTGTGGATTGTTATAGTTCCACAATTCTAGTTCTTGTAATTCCTTGATAGGTATTTCTTGTTGAGTTATCATGAACTACTTTTACTTTTACTATATGATGAATGAAAGTTTGGTTAATTATTTGTGTTTGGTTATGATTGTTATGGAGTAATTTAGTTATACTTGTGTGTGGATGATGTGACAATTGTTGGAGTAATCTTATCATAGTGATGCATGAAAACATATCTTATTTTATGAGTTTGTTGAGATAAAATCTAATCTTGCTTAATTGGTTGGTAAAAACAATTTCAAAGATTCACAAGGCCGAAAGGAGTTTTCTTTATGTTTTTATTCCAAAAAGTTAGTGCACGAATTAGTATGGATTGTGGTGTGTGACAAGCAACACCTTTACTCATTAAAATGGATTTGGAAACGATTTCATCACGAAAAAGGCCGAAAGGATTCGTAGGAATTCTTGAGATAAGACATGCTTTCAAACAACAAAAAGGACTTAATAGAATTATCGTAATAGTTAATAATGGCCGAAAGGAGTTAACTAGGAGATTGAATTCTTAGATATGATTTCTCATGAAAAAAACCATAGATTGTGAATCATTCATTTTAAGTTGTGCATCATCACAAGTAACACCCAACTTGATTGGTTACTCTAAACAATTGTCATGGAAACTACACACAAGTATATTAGTTTTTGATTGATTGAACCTTGCTTGTTTGTTTTTAATTTGCTTCAAATTGGATTGACACTCCATTTTGCTAAAACTTATTCACTAAACCTCAACCCCAATTCCCTTGGGACGATCTCGACTTACCCACCTTTACTACCACGGACGAGTATACTTGCTCGTATGTGTGATTAGAGAATTGGATAAATCGTGTTTATAAATTTTAAAACTTGAACACAACGAACGCACATCAATAATATACATCTAGGCTTAGAAATCAAAGATTTTTGACACACCGAAGTATTTAAAATTAAAAGAGATTTTTTAAAGAAGCTAGACCAAGTGAGATACAAGAAACTATACAAGTATTTATAAACACGTTGGCACAAATAAACAGAGAGAAGTGTTAGCAAGAGCACACGTGTCAAGACAGAGGTATATTAAAGAGAATAGACATTTTAAGGGACTTCTTGAGATTCAAGAATAGACTTTTTGACACCTTTGAAATCTCTTTGATTGTAATGTGTTAACTTCGATCTTTCCTTAGATTAAGAAGTGTTCGAAGTTTCCTATTATGAAGATACTTAAAAAATGATTTGAGTTAAGTATCTGATAAAAATGATTATTGAAAGTAATGCTATCAAAGCTATCAATATCTAAAGGTTTTATTTTGTAAAGCTTAGTTTTAAGTTTTTACAAAAGTTTTTCCTTCTTTGTAGTTTTCAAAACATTCGCAGATCGTTTCAAGTTTTCAAAGTACAATATACTTTAAGAAACTTGGTAACGAAGCTCTGATGCCAATTGTAGAAAACTAGAATGGGGGGGTTGAATAGTTTTACCGATTAAAACTTCGTTTTAAAACTTTTAGATCAACTTATGTCAATCTAGTTTGAAGTGTTGGATATTCATAGTCGTAAAGAATATAAACTAACTACGAGAGGAGAGAGAGAGAGATAGAGTGACACAACCATAACATAAGTATTTATAGTGGTTCGGGTACAAGGACACCTTCCTTGCCCTACTCCACTCCCCGAGTACCCAACTCGAGAGTTCCGTAAACACTACACAAGACAAACTCCTTTCACCGGCGGAGAAGCCTTCACAACGTCGCTTACACTTTTTCCGGTACAAAGCTAAATACTGAGCTCTTCCACGAGGTAGAGCCAAACCTTCGTCGCCTACACTTTATCCGGTACAAGGCTAGATACCGGGTTCCATTACAAAGGAGGAACCACTACCCGATCAAAACTTCTAGCACAACACAACTAAAGGAACCAACGCCCTTTTACACCTAACGACTCAACACATCTACAACACCCTTGAGAAGAAGAAAGAACAACAAGATACACTTCTGTGATCTTGTGAAGAAGAAGAATCCTAGCAACTCATATCACGAACTTGCAAGTCTTCGAGAGGTCGTGATCTCGCCTTTAAAAAGGAACCTAGAGAATTACAAAGAAAGACTACATATAAATATCCTTGGATTTGAGGTTAGAGAGTTTAGAAAATAGAGAGAAGATATGTCTAAAAGGTGTGAGAAACATGAGAGAAATGGCTCGCAATTTATAGGCAATTCTGAGTACTGTTTACCTGGATCCGGCGGATCCCTTTCCAAAGGGATCCGGCCAGTGTAAAGCCAGGGATCCGGGTATCTGGTATCACCAGTCTGGACTTTGGGTTACAATTCCGGGTTTTGGGTTATGGGTTATGATCCATGGGTTATGTGATGCCATGCATGATGTCAAGACATCTTAGGTCATGGGTTATGGACTTTGGGTTATGGGTTATGGACTTTGGGTCATGGATAATGGGTTTTACCCATTTAGGTGTTATGCATGATGTCATGCAATGGTTCATGGGTTATGGATCAAGCTCCATGGGTTATGGGTTATGGACTTGGTTTTGGGTCATGGATAGTCCAAGTCTTTCCTAGTTTATTTTACAAGTTGCATGTATTTTATAAAATGTAAGTAACTAAGTTACTCAAGTGTTTTTATAAAATGGTTTTGGTTTTATGTAAACTTGTTAACTAAACATGTTTAAGGTTTATTTGTTTAGTGAAATGAGTTAGTAAACTTTTGGCTCAAAGCATTACGTATTTTATTTATCTCGTTAAAATGATTTTACGTTTGTTATCGACAAAACATTAGAAGATCGTAAAATATAAATAAACGTTTTTAAGGTTTATTTGTATTAACACCTTGGATAATGATCAAACCATAGGGGAGGGGTTTTTGGGTCGCAGAAGTTTTGGGAGGAGGAGGGAGTATTGGAGAGAAAATAGCTATGTGGTTAATTAGATTGATATTTTGATAAGTCCAAGTTATAACCAAATCAATCCCTAAATAACCTATAACATAATTTCCTTGATAAAGTATGGTCTAGGGCCGGAATTCATCATCAAGCAATGGGCTTGCCATTGGCTTGTGTCTAACAAATATTGAGTCTAACTTCCACTTTTGAATTTTCGATACTTCTATAATATTAATAATATATTATAACAAATGATGTCTAAGTGTATAAGCGTGTGACCCCAAAAACTCACGTGAGTTTAACCATATAATTATTTATTATGCATAGAGTATATTCCAACAAAAATATATAATATATAAATGTAAAGAATTAGAGTTAAGAGTTGCAAAATTGCTAGATAGTTTAAGGGTGTGCTTTGAATTTATTTTATTTCTACAAAAAACATATATTAAACTTCAACATTTTTTATAAAATCGTACGTTAGTCAAAAGTATTGCAATATTAGGCTCATTTTCTTAATTTAAAGACATTTTCATCGATATATATTTTTATAAGAAAATCGCTAGATATTAGATATTTGGTAAATAGTTTTTTTAATCTAAAAAACAATAAATAGCTAATTGTACCGGGTAATTTTTGTAACTCTTCATATAGTTAGAAGGGGGGGGGGGGCTGTGATTTAAAAAAAATAAAGTCAGATGTAGTTTTTGTAAATTGTTAGATAGTCTAAGGGCGTGCTTTTGATTATATATATATATATATATATTAAACTTCAATTTTTTTAAGAAAATCGTACTTAAGTAAAAAGCATTGCGATTGTAAACCACGAGATTTCAGATCCAAAGAGTGACCGGCAGGTCGAGGTTGATCGAAATACACAAAACTAGACATAATATTTCTAGAGAGAGAAAGTAGAGAGATGGTGTGTGTGAAAGAGTTTTATTCAAATATGCACAAATCTGATATACAAGCACACCCCTCTAGGAGAGTCGAGAGGGGTATTTATAGGCGAATCACTAGTTAACTATACAAGTATGGCAATAGTAGTCCTCACGTATACACTAACTAGTTAACTAATACAAATCCCGTTATCGTCGTCACTTTTAAGGCTAACAATCGCCCTCCAAGTGATGACAGATAGGAATTTCTTACAATGTTTCCTACAGGTAAATAATAAAGTCTTCGAAAGCTCAACAAATTCTGAAGATGTCTTCGTTGCTCTTTTTCTTTTATTGTACTCCAGCTTTGTTATTCTATACTTGTAGACGAAACAATGTAGTGATATATTACGAGTATTAATAGTGAAGTCTTCGTAAGCACAACAACTCTCAGGATGTCTTGGTAGCTCTTTATCTTCTCTTGTACCTCCTAGATGCTCTTCTATACTTGTAGTGATTTCTAATTGGGTTTTTACTCCCTCCCAAATAGTTGTTGTTGTTGTTGTTTTTTTTTTTTTTTTTTTTTTTTTTTTTTTTTTTTTTTAAACTAAAAAGTCTTGCCAAATAGAATAGAAACAAAATGAAAGATTTGTAAAATAGGATATACCAAAATAGGTTACAATATACAGCTCCCTCCGAAACCGACAACCCTAAACGGGATGTTTGGTAGGGGTGAATGGAATGCTAAGAAAGAGAATCATGAGCAATGCCAGCGTTTGATAAGCCTGAGAATGGAAATCAAGAACCATTTTATGATTCTCATTCCCTCCTTTTCATTCTCTAAAAAAATGAGGAGAATGGAAAGAATCAAAAATATAAGCGTGGGTTCATTCTTTGTGTGAATGGGAGGATTCAATAGAAAAAACACGGGTATACAGAGGAAGGGCATGTGAAGCACACATGTTATCCTAATATAAGAAAATGTTTTAAACTCTAGCCCTATTTGCTCTCAAGTTATTGACGATTTAGGTCTCTTTTTCTAATATTACATCTCTGAATCCCTATTGGTGGTCTTTTGTTCACCAAATAATCATCCTTATTCATCGTTCTTTTTATTATCCGTCATTAATTTAATTTTCAATTTTTTACATCTTCTCTTTTTTGTTTTCACTAGCCCAGATCAAATTCCGGTTCTGCAAAGTGTATCTTGCAAATGATGATAAAATAATGAATTTACATTCATTGTTATGATTTACTAATTTCTTTTCTCAATTTTTAACGTTTGATCATTGGTCCTTGGTGATTATCAATAAAGTATAAGCTTTTGCAGACTGGTCTTCTTCCTAGTTAGATATGTACTACCAATTATTTTAATGTATAAGATCATCTTTACCTATGTTAGAAAATTTATAGTACATATATGTATTGTTCTTTGAAAGAATGAAGGAGATGGAAAACGAATTATCATCTATTTGTTCAAACACATTTCCAATTACAAACATAATAAGCAAACAGGAGAATCATTCTTTTCATATAGATTCTTGGTGTGCACCAAACAGCGGAATCGATCTCCTTTCTCCATACATATTCCCATTCTTCCAAATCTCATTCTCTAACGCAATTCCATTCTCATCGATTCTATCGTACCAAACACCCCCTAAGTAGAATCGAAACTTGATACTGTTGAATACTTCTTAATAACCAAACTTGCAGAAGTCGAAACGATAACACCAAAGTAACAAGTTGAAGCACTGATCATCTCTACGGACGTTTCTCCGGCATAAGTCATTTAGCTTAATCACGTGAACTTGTTGTGCATCCCCGATGTACGCATTTCTCCATCCATGATGGTTACGATCTTTCGAAAACATCATAAATCCGTGTACATCCCAAAACTAGATCAAATAGAAGCATCATAAATCCGTATATACATAAACACTATCTGTGAGAAGAAGTCGATCAATACTCTCTTTACATTTCCTCTCAAATTAAGCATTACCCCCTTTATCAATTCAATCAGCTAATAGTAGTAACCACTTGAGAAAACCCAATATGACGAACTAGAGAATGAAGTAGAATTACCCAAACTTGTGACTTATGCTTGTACTATATTTGTGACTAAAAACGGTGTGGTGACTTTTTGTGCTCATCATCATGAGTCACTTACTACCCAATGAGTACACAACCTCTGGAACTATTTTCAACTATGTGAGACACTGAGCACTACAACGTAACTCCTTAAAGTGATAGCTACCCAGTGAGTCATTAAGAACCAACTTTATGTGTTTATAGATCTCACACAAATAACTAGACAACCAAGTCTTAATCATGGTCAATAAAACGCCTAAACAAGTATCTTGAGACATACGGCCAACTAACCAGCTTGACTCTAAGATAAGTACATGCTCCCATAAAATCCCACTTCAAACCAAATAAGTAATAAAGAATCAACCCCGTAAGTACTTCATCATTCAAATACCTAAAACTATTCTTTGTCGTATAAAGTGACTCTTAATAAGGATCAATCATGTGAAGTGCGAGCATGTTTGTTTTGATGAGATAAATTGGTGTTTGTATTGGCGAAATGATTCATAATCTTGATTGTATAACCAATAATCACCATGGTGTTTTTGGTGAAATGTCGAGTTGCAAAACTAAGTTATATGATCATTACACCCCAACTCGGGTTTTAATCAACTTGATATATTAGGGGTTTTTTTGGTAAATTGAGTCCTAACTTGGTATATGAAAGAACCCTAACTCGGTATATGATCATTACACCCCAACTCGGTAAATCATCCCCTAACTCGGTAAACCCTTACATCCATAACTCGGTATATGTACCTTTGCCCTAACTCGGTATAATTAGTCCCTAACTCGGTGCATACCTTTAGAAACCCTAAATCAGTATACAATGTACAACCAAACTAGGTAAACCATTTAAAAACATAACTCGGTATATTGTTGGACCTAACTCGGTAAATCATATACCAAGTTTCATTTCCACTTTTTACGGACCACTATCAATTCAAGATATATCGATATTCTGTTTTACCTACATTCCAACCTCAATAAAACTGACCACAAACTCGGTAAAACTAAAAAATGAGTATTCGACCAAAAACAACCCTAAAAATGCATTTCTTGAAAATTTTAATCATTCTTTTTGCATAGATTCCTTCTAAATCCCTTAAGATAACATAAAAACGTATGCTTTCATGTTTAAATCCGTAGAAACTCGGTTTTTAAAAGGAAAGTACACATTATTCCTAAAAACGTGCGAACTCGACAAAACACACTCCAAAAACACATTTTTTTTAATGATATTACCCCTTTCTTTTGCAAAATGACCTTACTAAACACAAACCACAACTTAAAACATATGCTTTTATGTTATGATCCATGAAAAAATCGGCTTTTTGAAAGAAAATAAGTCGTTTTGCATAGAACCTTGCGAACTAGGTAAATAAAAGCATTTTGATACCATTTATTCAAAAAAAACACTCCACAAATCACATAGAGGCTCTGATACCACATGTAAAGCATGAGATATCAAGATCCAAAGAGTGATCGGGAGGTCGAGGTTGATTGAAATACACAAAACTAGACATGGTATTTTTAGAGAGAGAAAGTAAAGAGATGGTGTGTGTGAAGAGTTTTATTCAAGTATGCACAAATCTAATACACAAGCACACCCCTTTAGGAGAGTCTAGAGAGGTATTTATAGGGGAATCATTAGCTAACTATGCAAGTATGGCAATAGTAGTCCTCGCGTATACACTAACTAGTTAACTAATGAAAAAAATCCCGTTACTGTCGTCACTTTTAAGGCTAACAACAATATTTGGCTCATTTGCTCGCAATTTGATGACCTTTTCATTGGTATATTTTTTTGAAAAGGAGTCAGTGGCTATGTGTTAGATTTTTGAAAAATAAAGTTTGTTTTATAAGAAAACCGTAAATAGCTAAAAGTATCGGGCAATTTTCAGAACTCGTCACATAGTTTAGGCGCTGTTTTGTTTTGGAATTATCCCCCGCCCCCCCCCCCCCAAACGACGTCGGGTAAAAGGATAATATATAAGGACAGAGCCACAAATTACATTTAAAGTGGTTGTTTACTTTCCTATTATTGAAGATGAGTGTGAGCCTAAAACTCTTACTCCTTCTTATTTAAGAGATCTACAAAAGCATGTATCTCTCCTTTAAGATGCTAAAACACTCAATCAAGACACTCGATCTTAAAAGCCACTTAATTATAAAAATAAATAAATAACACAAGTGGATTCAAAATTAATTAGTAAGGTTTTTATACAATTTAAGTGGTATCGAACAAAAATATGCTAAAATAGTAATAACTAGAATTAATACAAATATATCTTGTCAGTGGGTTCAATCGCGTGCAGCCGTGCACCTTATGAACTCTACGTGGTTCTGCCTAATGTACATACTACATACATTGAACGTACAACTGATTTGCGTTTCTGCATCAACGAAATCCATGCTTTCTTAGACACCACCAATGGCAAGCAACAAAAGTTGTTCATCGAATGATTTCATATGGATAGTCTCGGTGTTGGTAGTTAAGTCAACTCAGTCTAATAAAAAGTGTGTTTTTTCATGTTCTCATCTGGCTAAAGTTGCGAACACGAGACTTAATCAAGTACTTGCACTATCCGTACGATAAAAAAGAAGTACTTGCATTATTACAGTATTACGTTAAAGTCATGTAGAAATATGCTTATTTTAGTTGTTAGACCTTGATCCAATGGTAAAAAAAGTTGTTCTACTAAAACGGTTTAATAGATCAAACGTTTTTTAAAATCTAGCTATTTTAATAAAACAATTTTTATTTTAATGTTTGTAACATTAAACATTCTAGAAACATACATCGTCTTGCAACATTATGCTGAGTGTTAAACATGCATTCATAACGTTGTGGCTACAATGTTGGATGTTTAACGCCCACCATAGCACTGAGTGTAGTGTGGTAACACTCGTGTTATAGCTTGATCACTTTATAAATATGCACCCACACTCTGTGCTCTCAAAACTTATATTATAAGCGGTGTTTAAGGTGGGAAGGGTTTTCTTTAATGCTAGTGGGAAGAGGTCAACAAAATCAGCAACAAATGGATCAAAATAATAAAAACAAATGGATCATTGGGTCATCCATTTGTTTATAGTCTTGTCATTTGTGAGTTATAGGTCAGATCCAACCATGAGTCGACTCGATCCAAAGCATATCCCATTTCTACGTCTATACAGAAGTACATGCAGGAACAAGAAATACAAAAATGCTTACATAACTTTGCAACAAAACCAAAAAAGGCGACATTAAAGTAATGTAGGAAGCACCCGCTAAAGTATCACATATATGTCACTTAAAAAGCTATTTCAACTAAGCAACTTCTTTAAGCATTATTTCGCACCATACCATATAGGAAGATGTTTCTTCATACATACTCTTCATGAACAGTAGCGGGTTCAATGTTGCTAATCAATGTTTCCACTAATACAACCCTTTCTATGGTGATGAATCAAAATAACTTATATTTTTATTATTTTACGCTATAAAACGCTACATAAAATCTAAATGCAAAGCCTATTCACGCAGAATTGCAAACAATACGTATGCAGCAACATGTGAAAATTCAGACAGACTATGTTATTTATGATAGATAATTATACAAATATGTGTTTACAACTTTATGCATCTTAATCATGCATAGTGCCATTGATTAACCAAATCATGACAAGTTAGCAAGATAAATTCAAGATGAGAATGATCTCTGTAAGACTAAATCTAGTAAAACTGATGATAACAGTGAGCAAATGTTTTATCGCTTTGACGTATTTCAGTCAGACAATTTATGCAATAGTAATGTGTTCAACCTCAAATTATATTTTAATGATCGCACAAAAAAACTAATACTTCAGGTCCACTGTGTCACAACAAAAGTCAAACAAATATCAAAAATCTGGTCACCACTAGCAATTTTTGTTTATGAAAGAACCACAAAACCTTTATGCTTTACAACTTGGCAAACTAATGGTCTTGTGACAGATGAGCTTTATTCTGTCATCCATGCCCCTAATTCAAGATCTAAGGAGTTAACAGTATATCTTTAACACAAATATTTCCATGAGAAAATTGCAAAAACCGTTCCTGTGGTATATCCAAATCGCAGCATAGTAACTTTTCGAAAGTGCGGGTGCCGTCCTTGTGGGAAACCTGATGCGGGTATCGTTCCTGCCCAAATAGAAAGGACTAAAATGCCCTTGCATTGAGTGAGACTTTGACATTTCACTTTGGCGCATTTTAGTCATTTCACTTTGGGGCACGATGGTTTCCTACATGGACTGCCCCTACACTTTCAAAAAGGTAGGAACCTCGCCTGGGATTTGGACATACCACATGAATGGTTTTTGCAATTTACTCTATTTACAATCTCATCTGTCATTGTACCAAAGACATTCATCATTTATGGGGGAAACATAATCAAGCAGGAATGGAAGAGACGGGAAACATGAGTGCCACACGTAGGAGCCATACGCCCATACCATACGCTTTTTTTGTTGGACGGTTCCTATTTACGGTCTTTGTTACTTCCTCCACTTGCTTAAGGTAATCCAAAAATGAGAAACTTTCCAATCCTTTCGTGAATGATCAAAAAAGGCTAATTGTTATTTAGTAACTACTAGAACATGGGTTAATTACATATAGTAGCAACCTATTTGTTACTAGTATGTTTTAATCAATTTTCTTACTTTTGTTCCTCTTTGGTCATTACAATAAAATCTTGGCTTAGGTTATACATACTCCCTCTAGATGAATAATGACCCCCCCCCCCCTTTTTTTTTTCTAAAAAAAAAACTTTTATAATTTAGTTTTTATATTGAAGCAACAAAACTGAAAGTACGAAACATAAAATATAAAATTTGATAAGTCAAAAGTATTAAAAGACAGAAAACACGGAACAGTAAAAACTGTCTTTTCCTTACCTTAAAATCTTTTCAAGTACAATGACCAAAATGTAAGTGAATTGGTACTTTACATATGAGAATGGAAAGAGGGAATCAAGTTAGGCATCTATCTAACAGTAGAATGTGCACATCAGTATATCCAAAAGTCATTTAGCAAAAGCAACCAATAGTTAACAGCAATAACAAAATAAAAAAGGCCACACAATATGGCTACATGCTACATCAGAAGATCAACAAAAGAAAATTTTAAAAAATATATAGCAACAGTTCAAGATCATTACAAATAGTTTGGGTGCTGTTGAGTGGGGTAGGTAGGGTAGTTATTTACCACAAACTAAAAGGACCTCAAAGAGAACTTACAGGTCATTGCTTATACTATGTATAGCTAAAGTCATAATATATACTAGATATAATGCCCGCGCACGCGCGGGGTTTTTTCTAATCATTTAAATAAATTGTTATTTTTAATTTCGGGTTTTAATTATTATATCAGGACCTTCAAAACCATTGTACTTTGATTGAGGTATTGAATTAGGGTTATTTACGAATGTAGTGGGTTTTAATATTAATTAGATTTGGAGGAGATGTTCTTGCGTCAATGATTGTGCGTGAATGAATGATAAGAGATCGAGTTTGATTGATGGAGGAGGAATTTGGGAATGTTGGGACTTCAAATATTTAGTGGGAATGATACTGAATTTTAAATTTCAGCCCAAATCTTTGAAAAACTTGCTCCACCGTTTTCAAGTTTTAATTTTTTATATTTTGACACATATATTTTTGTAAGTTTTTATTGAATGATTACAAATCACATTCTTTTTTTTGTAGAATATGGATAAATTTAGAAGTATTTAAGCTTTTCTTATTTAATATTTAAGAAAATAATAATAATAATAATTTGATTATTACTTAATAAGGTATGATTTGATTTTTTCAAAATGAAAAAGTCCCCACTAAGGGTTTTGTTTTATTATATAAAAGATTTGATAGTGAATTATTGTTGATGAATATAATGTTAAAGTGAAAAGACTATAAAGACAGTGAAGTCCACTACTACAAACAAAGTATTTTAAATAGAAGTGGAAGCACTGAAAGATTTGAGAAGCAGATGGCTAGGAAATAAAGCCAGCTCCACTTAGCTTAAAGAAAAGGGTAATATTCCCCAATAACTAATTGCATTACAAAAGTTCACTCTAATTAATTATAGTGCTCTCTGTATGTCTTATTTGAGGAAATCATAAGATTGTGTGGAATATCAATCTCATAAGGTTTTCATGTAATCAATTACAAATAGTGAAGGTGTCTTTCTTTTCTTTTTTTCTATTTTTTTCTTTTTTGTGCGTTGTGGGGAGGGGATTGGAGCTCCAGCCTCTTGGGTCATCCATAAAATTTTATTAAAATCACATCCATGAGGCTATAAGATAAGGCGTCATGGCCATCGTCTAGCGTCTTGCCAGACCATATAGATTAGGCCATGGTGTGGCAGGCTTGCATGGCCAAGGCCACAATTACCAGCACCATAACCTACATACAAATCTAACTCAGATTAAAAGAAAACCCGCCTGAAAGCTTAATAAAATTTCCTAGTATGTAGTGCACCAAATTATTGTGAATTGCATCAAAAGACCCTAACTGGTCACTTACTCAATTTAGGGACCCTAGCAATAGAATCAGGGGACCATAGATAAAGGCAATAATTTAAAGAAAAGGTTCATCTTCTTCATCCTGATCAAGTTGAAACTTTGGGTCAACCAAACAAAAGGAAGTGGATGTAGCTACATTTCAATGTTGTGTATAGATGCTTGATATAGACTTGAGATAAAGAAACTTGATGCCCAGTCAATGTTTCTATCGGTTATCCAAATCGCTAGTATCAAGCAAGTAACACATGTTTGCCAAGAAAACCCAAAGCTTTGATCCATGCTCACCAGATCATCTTATCTTGCTATAGTATGTGTAAGCTACCATCAACTGTCCTTGTCTTTAATTTGTCCAATCGATCAGTAAGCTGCAACACGTGGAGCCACGTTGGAAAAATGTTTATTCCCCTTTGCAAGTGCAAACACCGTTAGAATTTTACAATCATGACAATCATATTTTTATTCTAAATCAATCAAACAAGTATGCGGAAGCGCAGGATCATATTTAACATATAAAAGATTAACCGAATAATAAAAGACACGTACCTTTGATTCTAGCAAGAACAAGAATCAATACTTCAAATCTTCTTCTTTAATTATCAAAGTGGATTAGCGAGATACCCCTTACCGTTTTGTATCTCAATCCAAGATGTATAAACTATAGTGAGCTTATACCAAGGTCTTGTACACACGTACTATAACCGATTAATTAGATTGCTAGATCTAAGAACCACTACAAGAAAAAGT
Source organism: Artemisia tridentata subsp. tridentata (assembly GCA_021014915.2). Taxonomy (NCBI): domain Eukaryota; kingdom Viridiplantae; phylum Streptophyta; class Magnoliopsida; order Asterales; family Asteraceae; genus Artemisia; species Artemisia tridentata. Next base: position 187,854,700 of record CP139502.1, on the reverse strand, counting down.
GACTTTAGTGACCAGAAATTTTAGTCACAAATAGTACCAATCTCGTCGCTAAACGTGATTAGTGACCAAATTTAGGTGGTCACTTGTTGTCACTATAGGTCCGTCACTAATTACAATTAGAGACCAAACGAAGTTTCGTCACTAAATAGTGACCAAAACGTCGTCACTGATTCGATGGGGTAGATACAACTTCAAACCAATCGGTGACCAAATATCTGGTCACTAATCTGCCAGAGACGAATATAGTGGTCACTATTTTGGTTGACTAGTTACCACAAAGTGGTCACTATCCACAAGTTGCCGACAACCACAAAATGTTCGGTTCCGACGTATTTTAGCAAAACAGAAAACTAAAATTATTAGCTTCTAAACATAACGCAAATTAATCCAAACAAAAAAGAGAATATAATCAATATCCATAACATACCAACAATTGCATCAATTCGTCTAACATGTTATTAAAGAAATACAACATTGAACATGAATAGACTAAAAACATGATTTCCAAGACAACCTTCTTATAATACACAATCTTTGAATCTGTTGTTACTGCCCGTACTGTACGATAGAAAAAATTGACTAAACTTGCCCGCAAATTCTTTCCAGCAAATTCTTTCCTGCAACTTCTATCCTGCAAATCCTTTCCTGCAAATTCACATAAAAGATAGAATAACATTAAAATCAATTACCATAATTAACCAAAATCATTGTATCATTGATTCAACTTACAGCACATATCATGTTTTGCATTCAACACCTTAATGTATCTAGAAATTCCGCCTAAAATACTTTCCAAATCATTGTTCAAGAAATCCAAAGAAATGAATGCAATCCATCATCATTCAAACAAAACATAATGACTTAATACACTTCGAGTCCTTCTAATGTCTATTACATTCATGCAACAACTTCAAATACCACAATCATGCTTGCAAGAACTGATCACAAACTACATCAAGATTCAACTTAGAGCACATTAACCACTTTACAACCAATTCAACTCCAAGTTTAACAAGTAATGTCTGATACAGAACAAACGTTAAATGAGAGATAAACGTGATCACACAGATAAAGAGGACAAGCTGTAGCAGCTTTTGTAGACCCAGGAAAAAATATATTCCTTATGAGACCAGGACCTTGTAACGAATTAGTTAGCTAACAGAAACCCAACGCAATATTTTTAAATGTTGAACTCATTCTGGATAATGACATGAAGTAGCAAAAAAAAAAAATATGCAGGCATTTCTACTTGGTGCAACAAATGAAAAGAAGGTACCAAGTAACTAGTTTTAGAGTGATGATCATTGTTATTGGTATGAGTTTTCTTCGGGCTGCAGCACAGTACGATTTTAAGCATATTATTACAGCAGTAAGAGTCAAGAAAAAAAAAATGCAATTTTTTTATACCCTTTTCCAAACTGAAGTCGCTAAAAAACCGAATGAGTTTGCTTCTATTCACGATCAGCACACTCACAATCTCTGAGTGCTTTTTCTGATTAGCTACAAAAAGCTAAAGAAAAGAAAAAGAAAACAAATTACAGAAAGCTTAACTTAAGACAACAAATCAAGTAAAGAAGCCAGAAGAATTACTGAAATAAATTCCATAATTACCTTGAACACATGGAAAGCTTCTACCTGTATGCTCTTGTTTGAATCCTGGAAAATCAAATAATGAAAAAAATGGTCAATTAGCATTGTACAGGTGTACAAAATTCCATGTTGAAACAGAATAGAAGTAATAATTACCCTAAGAAGATTCATGAGAACTCTCATGTTGTCCAATGAGCACACATATCGAACCATCACACAGCTGATCACAAGAATGAAGTGTTTTTAAATGTGAAGTGATGCTCAAGAATGGATTTTAATGTAAACAAATAATGCAATTAATAATTTTTAATTGGGTGCCTGGTGGTTTTGGTCCTCAGCAGCTGAAATCAATTTCCTTGCTTCATTTGCAATTTTTGTAACATGTTCATCCTCGCATCCTACATATAAGAATCCACACAAAATGTTACACATCATTGAAGTTATGCCACTAGATATGCAATTTCAATCTATTTGTGTGAAAATGGGCCAATTTGGTTATAAATTACTGCTAACAGAAAACATTGTAACATGTAAATAGTTATAGAAAGGAGGACAAAACTGATCAACGGGAATAAGAGTCACCCAGATGGCATAATCACAAGTTCCTGAATTGTCGTGCCATAAACATGGGATGCTTATATAACTATAGATTTATAATCTAAAAATGTGTGTTGTAAAAGTCAATCCACTCGTTCCCAACTTAACCGACCAATTTAAAGTTGTGTGCTTTGACTCGAACCCATTTTCACACAAGATGCAACTCAACAGGGATGTATATTCATATTATTTACCCATCTCTAGCAGTTGCTTCTCAAGGTTGAAGAGGTAGTCTCTGTTGGGCCCTGATGGTCCTTTTGCATTAACAATTTGCCTGCAAAATGAGAAACAAAGGCATAACTAAAATCGTCCACAAAAGTAATCAAGTACTAGAAAGCTTTCCACAAACATACATATGGACCAACTTTTTGGATACACATATGAAACACCTAAGAGGCTAAAATCTCTATAGTTCACCCAATTATGTTGTTCCTACACCACACCGCACCACCCCATGTTAATTAGATTACAGAATTGCAGATAAAGATACAACTTAACAAATATAAAATACAGAGTACTGAAGAGTTGTCACATATATAAAACAGTAAAAAAAAAACGTTGACAATGTGTTATATCACTAAGATAATAAGTTTATATATTGAATAATCAAAAAAGGAACAGGCAAGTTGTCTTTTCCAGAAAAGTGTCTCTGTGTTTTTAAGAGATCGGAGAGTTCTCTCTAATGAGCTCTCAAAGTTCATGAATAAATCAAATAAGAAAGACAGAACACCAAAGAAACACTCTAATCCCTCATCAGATTTCACCCTACAAAGACCTATAACGAGATCCACAAGTCGGGACCATAACACAATGTCTACATGAGGCGTGACTGGCCATGGTAGTTTGCCAATCACAAAACTGTTTCAAGGTAAAATGTGCCATACTTTACAAGTTGACCCATAAAACCTTTGTCCATTTACAAAATTATTAAAAAAAAAAAAGAAAAAAAAAAAAAAGGAAGAAGAAGATAGAAGTGATGAATAATAAATGTGTTTAATATCAATATGATTATAAAAATCAAAACCACTTTTTCTTACATTAATAATCTGATCATTTGAATGAAAATGGCTTAGGAAGCTGTATGCACCAGAAAATAAAACATTTAGTCTCTATATCAAGATGAATTGGCCCATCGGACCATTCTACGTTTCTTTCAGTCATCTCAAGTACTGAAAGTTTAAACACACGGAATATTAAGCTATCAATTCTAAATATCATAATAAACTCTTGCTATATTCATTCATATGCCTTTATATGCCATACTAGTTCAATCCTCAAGAAATGACACATTCCAATAAATCCATGTTATGTGATGCGAATATTATCACGTTGGCCACACGTCATAATAATTGCATCATATAATCGAGTTCTCATTGTTACCATATCGTACTTTGATTCAAGAAATAATTTATCTATAATCATTCATATACTTGCATTTTAGTACGGAAATGCAACTATAATCACACACTTTAAATTAAACATGCATAATTCTATTATAAGTATAGAGACTAGGTTTAAGTCTAAGTACCCGACTAAGAGTTTAGAACTTCCTTGGTTATGAGGCACCAAGTTGAAAGCCCACATTTCTTGTTGCCCGGTGAGTTACCAATTTGTGTCAATTGACAAACAACAAAGTTTCACTCCCAAAATATTGGTTGTGCCTTTACAGTAAAATAATTGTCCTATGATTCAACCTTTCCTAAGTTATTTCTGTCCGTTCTATCCATATAAAAACACAATGTAAACTGTATGAGCGTTAGCATAAAGCTCATGGAGGCACAGAGCTTCATTTGTTATATAATCCACCTATAGCATGTGAATAATTAAATACTTGAGGGACAAAATGTAAAATTAAACAATGTTCTAGAAAGCGTATCCGTCGACGAAGGACCAATTACAGAAATATGAGCAAACCATGAAACCTTTTATGTACTTTAACTCTTATATATAGCTAATATATCAAACCAATGCACTTTTTTTCTCTACGCTGTACATCATTTAAAGGATAATTTAGGTACTAATAATACAATCTAAACATAATAGAACTTCATTATATATCCGTAATTAATATTATAACTATAAGTATATTTTCTTACATAAGGTATTTAGAAAAAATGAAAAAAGCAGTCTATCTGAAGTTTCATTTTTTTTAAAGGTTTATGTTCTTTAAGACTGCAAAAGCAATACTGACTTAGAGTGTAATTTCATCCATTCGCTGGTGTAATGGATAAAAAACAACCGGTGTTCATGGAATGAAAACCAACTAAACAAAGGCATTGTCCATTCTATTCCATTAGGTAATATAAACGTCATTTGGTTTAATTTCTTCCCTGATTTTAGCAAAACAAAAGCTACCATTAGGCAATATATGTTGATTCAGTCGCATAATTGCTAAAACCTCATCAAATCTTTCAAAGTTGTAGCTGATTACTTAGGCCTATTATTTACTTGTAGTGCTACTGATAAGCATTATATTATTTATAACTACTTACTTTCGGAAGTCATTAAGTAGATTTAAAACTAAAGGTGCATAACTATTTGATTAAAACAACTATAACTATTCTTTTTTAGTTTAAACAATAAAATGATCCAGCTGCAATAATTACTAAGTAAAGATAACTTAAATGGTGTAATGAATTTGATGTTCAACGTTGGCGTATACACTGAAACCAAATGTTACGCAAGTATGTTCTTTGTATACTAACTGCTTCCTTTAGACCAAATATGGCGGAACATAGAATACGGTATCTTATAAGGATTGCGGGAGTTCAATCAGCAACTCATCATTTGAAACCCTTAATCAGCTAAGAGCAACTTATCAAACACTTTAATGCTTTTAGAATCCGAGGTTTGTCGCAATCCAAATCTTCAAAAACCTAATCATTTAGCTATACTCTAAGCATTAACTTAAGACACGTAGCCATATTTGCAGTTAATAACTAAAGGAACTCATATAATCTATCCCAAACAAATGCTTAAGTTCAACTTGTGAGATCCAAAAGCAGTTATTTACATCATACAACACAACTTTATGAACTAATAACCAAAGAGCTTTTACCTCTGACCCAAATTTCCCCATATTTTCTGCCATCTTACAGTCATCTCAATCTATATCACAATGTACACAGACGCCTATTTAAAACATAACTAAAACAACACAAACAACTACTCTACACACTTTAGCTTATACAAAACCTCGATAATAACCGAGATAATCGCCAAAGCTTAATTGATATGCACACCTTCATAAATTACGATTAAGCGTTCAAAATGAATAACATTTTACACATACATCATAAATCTATCACATGAGTAAAATTACATAAAAACAGAACAAATTAGGTCAGATCAGACTCACTGTGGTAATGAATCGCCTCAATCAGAAAACGTAGTCGGAAAAGATGATCGGAACACGTCACCGGAGACAATTATCGGAGCACGTCACCGGATACGGAGATCGGAGCACATCATCGGAGAAGTTGATCGGATACATTTGAGCGTTTTAAAACGATAATGTATAAATGTAAATGAAATGAAATAATCATAAAATAAATATTGAGAGAACATTTAAAACCCTAGCTAATTGAGATTTGGGGGAAAATGCAATTTAAAACATTTGAGGAGATATAAGTGGACGCTTTCTTTTGTAAAAATTATTTGAGTTGTTTAATTTTCTTGTTAAAGTTTTTTTTTTCTTTTTTTTTTTTTTAATTTTTGTCCAAGCTTTTTTGCGGTATCTCATAACAACATGGAGCTCTTCTTTTAGCTTCTACACGCTTAAAAATGTCAACTAATAATATTACATCGTGCAACTATCTGTTTTACATAATTATAAACGTGTGACTCTTCTACACACTTATGAGAGTGGCATAATCATATGTGTTTATTTTAACCATTTTAAACACACTTTCGGCATAATTATATGTGTTTATCTTAACTATTTTAAACAAGCTTTTTACAGTGTATAATACAAATTAGAACTCCATGTTTTCAAATCCGTGGAAAAGAAACCGTGAACATTATAACTATTTATTGTAGTGAACATTTTTGCCGGCTATTATTATCATGTTAAATCAATGGCCAATAATCTCATCTATATTATAAATCAAATATATTTGACATGCAGTTCAGTGAATAATTAGTGACTACCTAGCTCGTCACTAATGATTTACGAATTACCAAAATTAGTGACCAAAAATTACGTGGTCACTAAATGGCCTAAATAGTGACCAAAATAAAAGTGGTCACTAAACTTTCGTCACTAAACACACTTTTTCTTGTAGTGAACACAAATTAAACCAAACAAGCTTTGTTTAATAAAAGTTGGATCGACAATCCCTAAGGGATGTTTGTTCGATCGGTTTTAGCAAGAAAAGAAGAAGAAGAAAAGCCTAGGGTTATAGCAAGAGTGCAAGAGTGGAAAACCAATAACCCTAGCCTTTGTATTTATAGAGTGGTAACTTAGAGAACAAGTTTGGCTTGGATTGGGTTTCTATAACCCATTGCCGATCGGCCCTAGACATCCCCAAGGGATTCTAGAACTTTCTTGACCATCTAATTACACCTACAGCCCTTCCTTTATTCACTAATGGTCGTTAGTCAATTCCCGTTAATTACTTAACGTCCATTAGTCGTTATTTCGTGTTCTAATAATTAAATACATAACAGTTTATATATATTAATTATTATACATTAATCCTTCATACGTAATGTGTGCAATCCCATGGTCCCGAGTTCGATTCTAGTCATACACATTAATATTTATCCATTAAAACTAACAGCTCCCACTTGGATATCTATTAATAGTAATGACATTGGTTAGCGTCTAGCAACACGCCAATGCCCCTAGTACAACTCGGGTGGTGGTCTCCTGGAAAAACCATTCGATGATTCATCATCATACTTATCCTTTTGTTTCTAATACTACATTAATAAAGATATGGATCTTAGTCATTCTTTATTAATCATTCTGTTTCTCGTTGTTTCTGATTGAGCAAGATTACCAAATCTTCTGAACATATTCAGGGAAGATCTTGGGTGTGGCCACACATACATCTTGTCAACCCTATGAGGGGCCCAGCAGTATTAAACTTCAAAAAAATTTGAAGGAACAAATTCTCTCTTGACTACGAGCATAACCCATGAACTTTGCAACACTCCTGAAAACAATCCTTATAGCTACCAGTTACGTATAGCGGTAAATTGTTTCACAAAAATGCACTACATCCATGACAGTTATCTGGCATCTCAAGTCTGAGGATAACTATATATACATGATTTACTTGATGACAAGAACCATAAAGTAAACTCATGAAGTTGGGATAAGTCCTATATTCAATTCATTGAATATCATGTGAAATTGGTATGACAACGCATCAATATACTTTGAAGTATATTCTACCAATACTCAGATTTGTCTTAATTTAATGATATTCACATATCATTAATCGACAACAGACAATTTAGAATAATCTAATTATTCAAGGATTTAAACATGCAAATACATGATATATTATTAAGAAAATTATAATCAAACATAACAAGTATTTTATTCCATTAAAATAATAATTGTTCATAACATCCCATTATCCAAACACTAATCACAGATGGGCATAAAACTACTAGCTAAACGAAGTCCTATGCCTTCAGCATGTTGATTAAGCTTTCCACCAGGTAAAGCCTTCGTTAAAGGATCAGCTAGGTTATTATCTGTGTGAACTTTGAGTAACTCGATTTCACCTATCTCCACTTGTTCTCTAACATAGTGATATTTAATCGGGAAATGTCTGGTGCCCTTCATGATTCCAGGTTCATTGGCAAATGTAATTTCGGCTGAATTGTCACAATACATCTTTATAGGTCTTTCAATTGAGGGCATAACTCCAAGCCCTGAAACGAACTTCCTAATTCAGATAGCTTCCATTGCAGCTTCTGAGGCAGTAATATACTCACTTTCTATTGCAGACATCACTATAATACTCTGCTTCTTGCTCTTCCAATCCACAGCTCCTCCATTAATGACAAAGACATAACCCGTCTGAGACTTCGTATCATCTTTATCACATTTCCAGCAAGCATCGCAGTAACCTGTAACACCAAGTTCTGCTTCTGGATTTCCCCCATATACTAAAAACATATCTCTTGTAGCTCTCAAATACTTGAGAATATGTTTAACAGCAGTCCAGTGGAGTTCACCTGGATTCTGCTGATATCGATTGGTTATGTTTTGAGCAAACGCCACATCAGGCCTTGTGCATCTCACCGCATACATAATAGATCCCACAGCCGAAGCATAAGGGACTCTCTTCATGCGTGCCACCTCTTCAGGTGTTGAAGCACAAGCTTTGCTACTTAAGCCATGTTGTTCTTGCATTGGCAAATATCATTTCTTAGAATTTTGCATATTGAATCTCTTCAATATTTTATCATTGTAAGCACTTTGGCTTAATCCAATCAACTGCCTTGATCTATCTCTATAGATCTTGATTCCTAGAATGTATGCTGCTTCTCCTAAATCCTTCATGGAAAAACATTTCCCAAGATAGGCTTTCACCTCTTTCATTCTTGGAATGTTTTTACCTATGATCAATATGTCATCAACATATAGGACTAGGAAAATAACATCACTCCCACTAGCTTTGTAATATACACATAGCTCATCGAGATTCTGAGTAAATCCAAACCTTTTGATTTCTTCATTAAATCTCTTATTCCATTGTCGTGATGCTTGCTTCAATCCATAAATGGAACTTTGAAGTTTGCATACACAGTTTGGAAATTCTGGATTCACAAACCCCTCAGGTTGCGCCATATAGATGTCTTCATCTAGGCGACCATTTAAGAAGGCGGTTTTGACATCCATTTTCCAAATCTCATAATCATAGTACGCTGCTATGGCTATGAGAATCCTAATAGCCCTTATGTCAGCTACAGGAGAAAAGGTCTCCTCATAGTCAACACCATATGTTTGGGTAAAGCCTTTAGCTACCAAACGGGCCTTATAGGTGTGTACATTGCCATCCATGTCAGTTTTCTTCTTGAAGAGCCACTTACTTCCAACTACTTTGGCATTGGGAGGAAGGTCTACTTCAATCCAGACTTGATTATCTCTCATGGATTTCATTTCCCCATTCATAGCAATCTGCCATTTATCCTTTTCAGGATCATTCATGGCAGCTCTATAATTAGCAGGTTCTCCTAGATCCCCTAATATAGTTTCCTCAACCTCTACGTTAAGACATAGACGTTCAGGTGCTTTCACAGTCCTTACAGATCTGCGAATGGGAACTACTTCAGGTGGAGGACACAGACTTTCAGGTTCCACGGGAAGTTCGCTAGTGTTTTTAGAAGGTAATGTATCCTCTTGATCATCTTCCAAATCATAGATCCTCCCACTGAATTCTTGAGATATGAGATCTTTTTCAAGAAAATCTCCATACCTAGCAACAATTACTTTGTTTTCAGGTGGGTAGTAAAAGTAGTAACCCATCGTTTCCTTTGGGTATCCTACAAAGATACACTTTACAGATTTCTGTTGGAGTTTATCTGCTGAGTCACGTTTAACAAATGCCTCGCAACCCCAGACCTTTAATAAGACAAGTTAGGCGTTTTCCCAAACCATAACTCATAAGGTGTCTTATCAACCTTCTTGGTCGGAACCATATTTAAAATGCGAATCGCAGATTCCAAGGCATAATCCCAAAAGGATAAAGGAAGAGTTGTTAGATTAAACATTGATCGCACCATGTCCAACAATGTACGATTCCTTCTCTCAGATACACCATTTTGTTGTGGAGTATATGGAGATGTGAGATGCTGGACAATTCCATTCTTAGCTAAATAATCTTTAAACTCTTGAATCAGGTATTCGCCACCTCTATCGGATCAAAGAGCTTTAATCTTCTTTCCAAGTTGCAATTCTACTTCTGCTTTGAAAACCTTAAATGTTTCAAATACCTCATGTTTATGTTTAAGTAAATAAACATATCCATAACGGCTGAAATCATCAGTAAAGGTCAAGAAGTAGCTAGCACCTCTCTTTGACACATGTCTAAGTGGTCCACATACATCAGTATGTATCAAACTAAGTAGATCATTAGCCCTTTCCATACGATTATTGAAAGGTTTCTTTGTCATCTTCCCAAATATACAAGATTCGCATTTATCAAATGATTCATCATTGATATCTTGCAAAAGCCCATCGCGTTGCAGCTTTTACATATGAGTCTTGCCTATGTGAGCAAGTCGGCAATGCCAAAGATAAGATGAATCCGAGACATTCTTGATTCTCTTATTATTGATGCTATACATCGAACTATAATCATTTCATTCATTCATATCAATCTCAAATACACCATTCACAACAATAGCATTAAAATAAAAAACATTATTTAACGAAACAGAAATTCCATTGTTTGAAACAGTATGTTGAAAACCAATATTCAATAAACACGAAAAGGAAACTACACCCCTAACAATTGAAGGTGCATAATGACAATTATTTAAAAACAGTACTAAGCCCGAAGACAAAACTAATTTAAATACTCCTATAGCTTCAACAGCTGCATGTGCTCCATTGCCCACGTGTAGATATTGTTCCCCATAGGCCAGTCTCCTTTCAACTCTAAATCCCTGCAGTGTATTGCAAATATGAATACCACATCCAGTATCGTATACCCAGGAATTTATTTTATGAGTTAATGAAAATAATTCAATCATGAAAAAGTTACCTGAAGTGCTGGATTTCCCAGCCTCAACCTTCATCTTTTTCACACGCAACTCCTCGAGGTAGAGTGGACAGTTCCGCTTCCAATGTCCTACCTCATGGCAGTGGTGACAAGCCTGATCTTTCTTGTTTGGATTCACCTTGTTCTTCTTAGGGTTGTTTTGCTTGGGCATAGGTTGATAGGCCCTAACTTGTTTACCCTTGTCAACCTTACCCTTACCCTTTTTATTCGCCTGCGGTTTTGGCTTTTGGATCCTACCTCCTTGTATAGCTAATACCTGAGGAGTAGGTGCCTTGTTTGGTAAACCCTTTTCATAGTCCACAAGCATTGCGAGCAATTCTGTGACTGTCTTCCCCGAGCAGTGCATGTTATAGTTCTGAACAAAACCCTTAAAATCCTTGTTCAATGACCTATTGATTAGGTTCACACACACATTCTCAGGATAGACATAGTTGATCTGATGTAGTTGGTCCATGTACATTTTCATTTCCAACACATGATCACAAACATGTTTACCTTCCCCCTGCTTGCAGCTGTCCTATTGATCGATCAAATCATACAGTTCAACAGCTGCTGGCTTTTCATAAGTCTTTTGGAGTTCTTCCAGCATATCTTTAGGAAATAGTTCTCAAACTGATTTTGCAACTTGGGGACCATACTTCCAAGCATCAAGCACGCAACTTCATTGTGCTTCTCCAACTCCAATTGCCATGCTGCTCTGACCTCTTCAGATTCAGTAGCAGCTGGCTCTTGAGGGCAAGGCTTAGTCAAATATTCCAGCTTTTTGGACACTCTCAAGAAAATCCTGAGTGACCTATGCCAGTCATTGAAATTTGGGCCAGTTAATTTTTCCCTTTCAAAGTGATTTTTGAAAGCAGAACTTAGTACAACATTATCGGGTTGAGCCATTTCTACAGAAAAAGTTCAAATATTAGTATTCTAATAATACAATTTTTCAAGAAAAGAAAATTACCCAAGAAATATACATATAACCATTTAATCTTCTTGAAAACTAGGATCCATATTTTCATAGTTTCACTACATCAGTTGATCTGCTAGTAGTGAAAGTACAAAAGATGGTAATCTATTGTACAATAATCGGCAAACAATTTTCGACTCCTAGATCATTATGGGAATTACATTTGCCAAATACAATTTGCAAAGTAAGCATGTTTCTTCCCATCTCATGCCTTAAGTTTCTAGGTCTCACTAACAACTTAATTAAGTCGTCTAATTTAGAAACTGCAAATTCTCCATTACTGGTCTCACGCATAATGGAAATTTACCTTGTCATTAATATCTAGGCAAGGTCTCACTTACGCTAAATATTAACTCCAAGTGTTTCTTATAATTAGATAGCATGGACTTAAATTTTAGGGTATTTATTTTGATGTGACAATCAAAATATGTATGAAGAAGCATGCACACATCTTCGTATCATAAGTTTTCAAAACATTTTTATTTTACCAATTAGGCTAAGATTTAAATCAACAAAGTTTTAATTGAGGTATTGGGTTCACCAATCAAAGAATTACCTACAATTATCGGCCACTATATCCTACTGCTGCATGAATCAAAAGACCCAAGTTATTCGGATAATTACCACAAAAGTGGCGCGTGGAATTGAGGTCAATTCACCCTTAAGATGATTTTGTACAAAAAATAGCTTACTTGGTAGCTCCAATTAGACGCACAAAGGAGCGGAGAGACAAACGTCCGCCCGAAGGCTAATTAAAAGCGCATCTCTTTCGGATGACAATTTAATGTCAAGCCTCCTTATACCCCTCTTATAGTTTGTCTAAACTGAGTGAGCCATTCACACTATTGGTACAAAACTCATCACTCAATTAAAAGTTTATGATTATTAGTCTTAAAAAATATGTTATAAACTATAATATTGCTAGTCTCGCCTAGGAGCAAATTACCGTGCGAAGCGAACCACAGTTGGCATATAAGACTTTGCAATATATAATTTATCACATCATAGTTTCATAGTTATTAGGTCAATTTATTTTCTATTCAAAAAATTACCCTTTTCTTGCTTACAATTCATCATATAATTTAAACAAAAAAACAAGTAATTAATAAAAATAAATAACCAAATAATAACACATAATCTTAACAATTAAATCATGCAGCCACATGCAAACCTTTTGATAAAACCCTATTAATAATCTATCTATGTTTTAATATGCATATATTTAACTAAGACTCCCATTGGTTTTCGAGCAAATGGTACCAATGGACCACAAACACCAAACAATTTGGTTGCGTAAGTCCTAGCAAATATATACCAAGTAGCACATAAATAGATTCATTAATTTAATTAATTAGGGTCTTCCCCAATTTTAGATCTATCTTATTATATGTGACAAACAACTTAACAATTAATATAAACCCTAATCCATGATAAACATGCATGTTTCATCATGGATTAATTACAAGTCACAAGATATGTAACCCTTTACACACATAAACATGTTCCTAATTTAGGGTTCCAAAACTAATTTTTAATAAAGAGGGCTCGGCCCCCCTTCCCCCAAAATTAGGGCTTCGATTTATTTTTTATGTTCTAAACCCTAAAAAACAATCGACTAACATGTAATCCTAATCAAAGATTCGATTTTTATGTGTTTCGGTAATACAATTACATGTTAAACGACTCGTGATGCCACTGTTAGAATTTTACAATCATGACAATCATATTTTTATTCTAAATCAATCAAACATATATGCGGAAGCGTAGAATCATATTTAACATATAAAAGATTAACCGAATAATAAAAGACACGTACCTTTGATTCTAGCAAGAACAAGAATCAATACTTCAAATCTTCTTCTTTAATTATCAAAGTGGATTAGCGAGATACCCCTTACCATTTTGTATCTCAATCCAAGATGTATAAACTATAGTGAGTTTATACCAAGGTCTTGTACACACGTACTATAACCAATTAATTAGATTGCTAGATCTAAGAACACAAATTAAACCAAACAAGCTTTGTTTAATAAAAGTTGGATCGACAATCCCTAAGGGATGTTTGTTCGATCGGTTTTAGCCAGAAAAGAAGAAGAAGAAAAGCCTGGGGTTATAGCAAGAGTGTAAGAGTGGAAAACCAATAACCATAGCCTTTTTATTTATAGAGTGGTAACTTAGAGAACAAGTTTTGCTTGGATTGGGTTTCTATAACCCATTGCCGATCGGCCCTAGACGTCCCCAAGGGATTCTAGAACTTTCTTGACCCTCTAATTACACCTACAGTCCTTCCTTTATTCACTAACGGTCGTTAGTCAATTCCCGTTAATTACTTAATGTCCATTAGTCGTTATTTCGTGTTCTAATAATTAAATACATAACGGTTTATATATATTAATTATTATACATTAATCCTTCATACGTAATGTGTGCAATCCTATGGTCCCGAGTTCAATTCTAGTCATACACATTAATATTTATCCGTTAAAACTAACAAACACTATTAGTGACAGACTTATAGTATGTATTGTCCATAATCTGTTGAACACGTTTCATTTGCAAGGGATTGTTCTGCTTGCGTGTTTTCATATGTACCTCTTTTCTCCCAAAGCAATATCATCAACTTATCACTAACATCAATCCAGTTATCCCAAATTAGTAGCTAGCTCGGCTATGATGTAGCTAAAAAGAAGTTACAAAACTGTAGGACCTAAATGCGATAAAAAGAGACAAAACCCCCTACCCGCTATATTAAGGCAGAAACGCATTCTTTTTAAATGTCCCACTAATATTAAGGCAGCACGCGGCATCTGGTTACATAAGATGGTGTGTCATGACGAAATACCACATATCTTGCAGCCAAGGCACAAACGCTTGGGAAACTTTGGTACAAGGCAAAGAGACAACCTCAAGTAGCATACAGACTACATTACCTATATTTAGTAAACCAACAAGATTGCACTATAAAGTGTAATTTTAAAAAAGAGCCAATCATCCAAGTCTTGACCATACTTATATTCTTGTAAGTCTTTAACTTCTGTTTCCTCTGACCAAACCAGTCTTTAGCATCTTCACTATATTTCCATGCCAACAAAGAGGTCTTAAAAAATCATATTATCATAAGTCTTCAAGGTCAAATGTTATGGCCAAGTATGGGATTGGTTGGTGGCTTATAAAGTCTAGGTGTCCCCTCCTGCTTTGAGCTAGCTTTTTGGAGTGAGTTTTACACTTAACTTGTGGCTTGATGCGACCTACTATGGGATGGGTTCGTATCATCAAATCATCGAAACTTCTCTATCACAAATGATTACCAAAGACGATCACCATTTAAATCACAATACACCTACCCTATTTTAAGATAATGTATGTTTAGGGTTGATAAGTATTTGTTGTTGTATGACTTAGGGTATGTTTGTTAAAAAGTAGCATTAGCCATGATACGCTAGTTATATACTACCGACGACGTGCATTCCATATTGAAGTGGCAATATCATTGCTAATCTATTTCATCTTGTTAGATGTTGCACTAGAAATATCACCATTATTTGCTTGAGCCATGTACATCGCGAAGTTCATCAGCTCCCATGTAATCCGGATATTGTTCAAATGTTGTGAACACCGTGTCTTCTTTGTTATTATTACGAATGTAATTATGCAAGGTGAATGCGGACGTAATCACATCAAGTTGAGTTTTCACATCGTATTCGGGCATTTTACCGAGTGTCTTCCATCGTTTCTTCAATATTCCAAATGATATCTCAATCACACTTCGTAGAGATGAATGAGAACAGTTAAAACTTTCTTGCATGTTATTAGGCGCTCATTTTCAAATTGTGATTTGTGGTATTTTGGATATGGAACTAAATATCCTTTTTTATCTGGATATCCTTTATCCACTAAATAATACTTATGTGGTTATAACAAAAAAATAAGTGCCTTTAAAAAGGTAGAATACAATATAATAGGCACATAAATTTACCTTCAGGTGATTTTGAAAAGTTCATTGATGGGTTGTTAATGGCACTAAGTGTTGGGTCACTTCAATACCCAAGTAACTTTAATCTAGGATTTGAAAAAAATATAACCTAAGTGTCACATAACATATAATAACATTTAAGTCACTGAGTGAACAGTCACTCAGTGAGTCATCTTCAGGAAGCCTAGGACGAGACTAAGAAGAAAGCCTCTGCATTCAGTGAGGTGGAACTCAGTGAATGGCACCTAAGCCAAAGAAGAAGGTGATGGGTTCAGTGAGTGATGACAATAACTCACTGAACTCCAAGACTCGTCAACAACAATGAAGACTTGTAACATCCGGTAATTTTCCCAAACTTATTTTATTAGCCGAAATATTTATTTTCAATATCCCTTAGCTTTTATACTTCTCTGAACTCATTTGAGCTTGAAAACGGAGGTTATCTGTTTAAACGTGAGCGTTATTTGTTATTTTAGCCAGCACAACCTAAAATGCACTAAACAAATTGATTTGTTAAATAAATCAAAACCGAGAAAGATGTACGTGTGAGTACTCAATTTTATCAGAAAAATTATTTCGAACTCTATGGCGCAAGTCCCGTAAATTAAAACGGAAGTTTGATACACTAAATGGGGCCCACAACAGTTTTTATTAAAAGATTAGTAAAATTACACTTCCTACCCCTTCTATTATTTACACCGCCGCCCCTATGGTTCCTTTTGTCCACGTCCGCCCCCTCTCCACCCATATATATATACCCACTAGGGTTTTTCCCTTCTACTAATAAACCTCCACCGAAAATCACTATTCCGGTGCCTTCACCGCCTCCGGTGAACTTTTCCGACCACCTACGATCTTCCACCACCGCGTAGATCAAAGCCCTCTCATCATTTCTGGAGCATTTGGGAACGTGAGGAGCACGTTTGGTTTGTGTTTGGAGCTCACCGCCGCGACTACCACCATCACCACCACACGCCGCCACCACTCTCTCTCTTTCTCTCTCGTTGGTAAGCTCACGCGCCACCCCCTCTTGTTATTTCTTCATCTTTATCAAACCCTAAACTAATAAAAGTTATATATAAAAAAAAACGTTTTCATTATAAAACCTTAACTAAAACAATTGTTTTAAACTAAAAATCGTGTGGATCTAACGTTTTGTTGCTCGAACCATCGTGACTCGTCCGAGTCAACTCACGAGTTGAGTTGACTCGGATCCTAGTCGTGTTGAATTATTTATATTGTTATTATTTCGTGTATTATTGATTATGTGGTGAAGTTATTTTGCGAGTTTGATGGTTTTGGTTTGAATTTTGTTTGGCCGAGTAGTGTAGGAGTCGGATAAGGCCTAGCCGTGACTCAAGGGAGTCACGGCCAAGCGTTTTTTGAATTTGTTCTTGTCGTATGTTGGGTTTGGTTTGAGTTTTGGTTTAGCCGAGGAGCACATAGCTCGAATAGGGCTTAGCCGTGGCTCAAGGGAGTCACGGCTAAGCAAGGGTTTGGTCTAAATTGTTTTGTGATAAAGATTGGTTTAGCTGTGGGGTTGGATTAATATTTTTGAGGTCAAGTTGGTTGTAGCCGAGGGATTGGGAAATTGATTTGTGGTCGAATTATGTTGGCCGTGGTATACTTGGTTATTATTGATGCTGGAGTTATTTATTTTTGGCCATTGTTATTATTTGTGAAATATTGGTTAAACGACACTCACAGCGAGTGACGTTATGTGTACCATGACACATAAAATGTCGTGGGGACTTGTAAATATTTTTAGTCTAAACAAAATGGTGATTGAGTTATTAGCAAGGTTTTGGTAACCTTGAGTTGGTCGTA
Source organism: Artemisia tridentata subsp. tridentata (assembly GCA_021014915.2). Taxonomy (NCBI): domain Eukaryota; kingdom Viridiplantae; phylum Streptophyta; class Magnoliopsida; order Asterales; family Asteraceae; genus Artemisia; species Artemisia tridentata. Next base: position 187,837,008 of record CP139502.1, on the reverse strand, counting down.
TATGTTCGTGTCGAAAAATAATGTTTTAAACTAAAACTAATGTTTGTTGGTTAATGGGCTAAGGAGCCCGTTAATGTAATTTGAGTCTTATGGTGACATTGGGCCTAAAGCCCAATAGCGTGTGTTGGTTATGTTTTATATTTGTCGTTATTTATTTCATTTAACATATCCTAACTTAATTCATTATTTTGTTGTTTGGTCGATGATGTTTCAGATGCTGTTTGGGAGTACTTGGATACCGATATGGGATTTGGAATACTTGTCACCATTACCTAAGCTTTGGATGAAATATATGTTCGTTATTGGATTTAAGGTATTAGCCGAAGGACTTATGGACGATTTTGTACCACCAGTACAAAATGGCCGATAAACCCGACACTAATATTCACGCGAATGATAACGACGAATAATTATATGAAACTTGTAAAATTTGTGATAATTGTATTTAATTTGTAAAACTTGTAATTTGTATTTAACTTGTATAAATTTGTTATAGTTTAGTATACTGTAAATTGTTATTCAATAAGTCGTATCGACTTGGTAAATATGGTATAAACGGATTTTTTATAATTTAAAACGATTATGATCGCTAACATCATGAACCTTTTATTAGCTAGATGATTCTTTACTAAACCATAACGTTTTCTCAAACTATTTGGGTTACCGGGTAAAACACCGAAACAACATGTTGATGTTTTATTTCCTATTTCACTTTTTATCTTTTCTTTCTTCTCTTATTCATATTCGTTTGTCTTTTCTTTTCGTTTCTTGATTCTTTCTATGTGTTTGATTGTCTTCCGTCGACTTTCATCATCTTGCGTATTGCGCTCTCGAACTATATTTTCTAAAAACCACACGAGAAACAAAATCTTTTATTCAACAAAATGAGTAGTCCACGAAACGTTATTATTATATATTAGTTTTCGAGTATCATTTCTGAGACATATTATCTAAATAACTAGGTTGTGCTGAGGCTTATCTACTCTGCTCTACCATATGACCATATTGAGATATCTTGTTCTTCTACTGCTAAGGTGTGATTCATAGCCCCACTCTTTACTTTTAAATTGCTTTATAAACCCGTGGGGGAGATACATGCTACTTATTTTTTATGAACACAATTGTTTAAACTTATGCTTTCCTGATTATGATGATTATGCTAAGTACCGTTATTGCCGCTAGCAAGTCCCTTTATCATGAACCATTAATCACTTGCGAGTTAACGCGAATATAGTGTATAGGCCTATAGGACTAACGCACCCCACTCTGTTGATGTCACACCCCCAAAATCTGGATTGCAGCGGAATGGAATTTCGGGGGCGTGATGTTCATGGATAACAAAGTATAAGGAAATAAAGAATGACCTCTAAGTGAGTCATTTTAAAACAAGCGTTTGATTTAAACGTAAACGTTTTACAAAACATTAATATCAGAGTTCACCATTAAACGTAAGATTTTAATACATAACCAAACGCTAAGTAATGCAAAGAAATCTTCATCATGATGTGCGTTCCAAAATGTGACTCTAGTATGCTCCATACATAGGTGATTTTTATCGTCTAGTTACCTGAGAATACACGCTAAAAAGGTCAACATAATTGTTGGTGAGTTCATAGGTTTAAGTAAACAAGTAAAGTGTGGACCACAAGATTTCAATAGCATGACAATCACAATAAATATAACGTCATAGCCAAAAATAATATACAGTGCCCTAAGCTCATGACCCCGAAGCTCGACGAAATGGTATGCAGTCAAGCATAATAATAATCAATGCCCCAAATAAGTGTTTGCCAGACACTCGGAAATAATCCGAATGATATGCGTCCGTTTGACAGGTTGGCGCGACCAACTCGGACGGGGGTGTCAACCCAAATAGATCTATCCATAATATCCGCGCTCACTCGCAAGTAATTAACGGTTCATGATTCAAGGGGACTTTAATGGCAATGTGGTAACTTAGGCAAAGTAACGGTTTTAATACTTGTGTCCGAAAAATAAGCAATGTATTCCGACCCCGAGGGTTTTAAAATAAGATACAAATAATGTAAAAACCGGGGCTATGAAACTCACCTCAATAAAGCAAATCTCGGTTGGTAAATTGGTAAACGGTGAATAAGGTCCGATAACTCTAACCGCAACCTAAATAATTCATATGTCTTAGGTTCGAAAACAAGGTCGTGCACGCAAGTTCATACGCTATAATATCACTTGTACATGTTTGTTGTAATATTTATCGTCAAAAATATAGTTGCGTCAATTTGTTCTTTTATTTAGCAAAGTATCCCTTTATAGAAAACGTAACTAGTTAATCTCGTGATTAAACTATAGTCGTCTTGTTAATAAGTATTTTTTAAAACCTCTAACGCGCCTAACAAGTATACATAACGTTCTACCACTTTTGTTTACGTCATTTTAGCCAAAATACACCCTAAAGTGTCCAAAATCTACCTTAAATATTTCCATCAGCTTTCTAATAGCCAAAAAAATAAGCTATCAAAAGTTATATGTCATCGTAACTTCTTTAGGCCATAACTTTCTCGTCTTAGCTCCAATTCCTAAGTTTTATATATCCCCGGGTTCGTGTTTAAGTATACTAACATGTTTTTTGTGTCTCGGCTAATCTAGTTAACTTTTAACATCAGTTTTTACCTCTTCTAAATTTCCAACAGCATCTACTTTTTTTTTTCTTCAGAAAATTCATTTTCGTCGCACAACTTAAAACTAACGTATCTTCTTCGTTATAAGTCCGTTTTCACTCGTTAAAGTAGCTACGTTTTCGTTATAAAGTCTATTTTCTATATTTCTATCCTAATCTTATTACCAAGCTACTGATTTTTCTGTGGAAGGTCGAATGGGACAGCTTCCTTTCTAAAAGTGTCAAAACATTTTTCCTAGCCTTCTAGTTATCAAAAACCGCTTAACAATAACTCTAAAACTAATCCTAGCTCTTCCACGAATTTATCAACATGTCAATAGTGATTTAACAATAAACCTTAGCAATAATTAAAGGTTCAATTTCTCATGAATTTAAATGACCATCAAGACTAGTTAAGATCACAAGTTCACTAGTTTACATATATATGGTGTTTTTATCTTCACTTTCTTGTTGAAATTTATAACAAACTAGTTTATTCATGATAAAAATTTGTTTAAGACATATCCATTAGTTAAAAGGTTATTGTGGTTATACGGTTTTATTAACATGTACAAAGTGATAAACTAAGTATATGCAACTTGAGGCTAGATATTATGACATAAGGAGTATGAAATTTATCAATATAAAGTTTACTTATTTAGGGAGATTAATGTGATGAGAAGGCAATATACTTGATTAACCCAAGATTAGTGCTTCCAAAACCCTTACTAGTATATCCTAATGATACTTGAATTAGCCAAAATCAAGTTCTCTTCTTCCCTTGCTTCCTTGGATGTGTCGACTTGTATGAGTGAGTAAGTGTGTGATATATATATATATATATATATATATATATATATATATATATATATATATATATATATATATATATTATATATATATATATATATATATATTTCTAACTAGTTACTAGCACATACATGGACCTATATATACTAAGGAGACTTTCAAAGTGGTAATAGTGAGTCAAAAAATATCATGGCTATATGTTGAGGCTGGTGGCCGATTTGAGGGCTGGGGGGGGGACAATTTGGTGATCAAGCCACCAAGACTAAGTCTTGACATTTCCATGTTTTAAGGATTGTTGTTTGGTAATTAATGGTAAGTAATATTTTTCTAGTAATTATTATAGAGCAAGAGGGGGGGGGGCACATGGAGAATTTTTGGAGTATGTAGCATATTCATAATCATAATACACACTCAATATTAGGTTAAGTTCGATTCTAGAGAGAGAAAGAGAGAGATGGGAGAATTCTAGAAAAAGAAAGTGAAGAGCTAGTGATATTAGATTAGAAAACTCCAACCCTTTCCTTTGGTGGAAGAGGGTATTTATACAACTTACTTAACGCCCCACGTGGGCTATGGAACGGGCTACAGTGGGTAAAGACCCGACCCGACTCCATGGTGAAACGATATCTAAACTATAACTATAAAGCCTACGAGCTATCTAATGCCAAAAGATACTCGGGGTGACCGAGTCTTTCATATGAATATTTATATTCCTAACAATCTCCCCCAAGGGAGGTCACCCCGGAAAATACACTTTGAATTCTATCATTCTATTACATGACTATAAATTCCTAGCTAGTAGTCTTTTGATTAATCAAGTTCAGCACACTTTGTACTTCAAGCAATGATCGTGTGATTAATGTTCCTTTGGCATATGTGATCTTTAAGCATTCTTTGAGATCATCAGCCACCGTAAATCTCCAAGTTCATTCTTTGTAGTATCGCCTTCATGTGATGTAGTGACCATTGGCCTGACATGCTCACACTTTTCTGGATCAGGAGACTTTGCATCAGAGTTGCGGAAGCATTGTTGTAAGTCTCTCAACTTTCATGATCCTTTGATAATGAATTGGTCGTGTGAGCATGGGGTGTGGATTGACATGTCTCTGCTGGAATTAGGTACCACCATCACCATCTTTATATAAATCTGAAATAAAACAGTTAGCAATAAAGTTGGAGAACGAATATGGCTTTGTCATTCGCTCGGTGTGGTTGGATTAACCTTCGGTTCCGTGAGGACCGACCTGTGATCAGGTAGAATCCCCTTTAAAGAAAAGTCTCCTTCACAAGACTTTCCAGCTTGTTGTAAAGAATCATCCAATGAATTAACATCAGAATCATCATACTAAGCATGTTCTCATACCGAAACGTCTTAAAGCAGACAGCACGGTAGAGTGAATCAGTGAATTAAATACCCACTGATTGATGAGAAATTGATTAGAAAAATCACTCGCGTGTCACTGGATAAACATTTTATGCAACACGATGAGGGTTTTATAAATTGAATCACATTTCTGCCATAAACACTTTTGTTTGAAAATTTACACAATCAATGTGCTCGAAACTCAGTTGGTGAGCACACTGAAAGGTTTTCCAAAAGCATCAGTCAATCCATTTCCTGGAACAAGTTTGATTCAAATGTGAATCGCCCCATCGTTTCTTTCTAGTTGTCACTAGTTTGATCCATGAAGGATCTCACATGTCACCTACCAAGAGCTTGTTTGATGTTCGCTCTAGAAGGATTTCCATCTTCATTATGAATACTTGCATATCACTCAGATGTTCTGGCAATACCACGAGGATAATGCGTAAGACTCTTAATGTATATATATATATATATATATATATATATATATATATATATATATATATATATATATATATATATATATATATATATATATATCTTGTTTTTCACGGTTTATGAAATAACAAACACATTTTAAGTGTGTCCTAATGAGATTTATGGATGATCTCTTGGCTCTAGACTCAATAGTGCGTTTTGATTTAGTGATCGGAGGCTGGAGAGGACTGCCACCTTTTCAATATCGTCTAACTCGGAGTGAGAGATACGATAGAAATGTATTGATCTCCGTGACAAATGAAACAAGAGTCCTTTAAGGGACCTTGAGTGGCTAGGGAGGGTTGTGCAGCGTATCACTGGGTCCATGATACTTGCCTTCAGTGTCAGCAATCAACTAAGTGATTCTGACAGCATATGTATTGACCCGGTTTCTGCCTAAAGTGTAAGGAGGGCTTCTTTCTTTTCACCCTTTATCTTTACATTTCTTTTTCATTCTTCAACCCCTTCAGCGCTTATCAAGACTTCATCACTAGTACCTTGTTGCGTTTGTTCCATTACTAGCTCCATCTCAGTCGGCACTCTTCCCTTATTCTCACTTTTCTCCTTTTTTTCATCGTTCCTAAGGACTTCTATTCAAACTAGAGGATTGTCCCTTGGAAGATCCCTCCGGTTCTGGCTGGATCATAGGAACTGATACCTAACCTTACCATCCTTATAACTCCAGTACATTAAATAAAATGGTCGGTCTTTGGTATTCTTCCACAATTGCCATCATAAATCATTCGCTCCCCCTCAATATGTGCATTGATTATACGAAAGAGTTTAGCACATATGAGAGAGCCTACACTTGAGTCCAAAAGATCACATTTTATCAGTTTTCATATTTAAATCACATTCTCTCCCCCGATCAAAAATTTCAAACCTTTTGAGATTTGGGATCTCAATTGATTTAAATAAGTTTAGAGAATTTGGGAGAAAATGTGGTCCGATTCAATATATGCTGATAATGGAACATTACGATGCTCCCCCTCAATCTATGAGGGAGAATGTTAGTGTCAGGTATGATAGGTTTGAAAGATTTTGAATTAAAACAATCATTCACTGACACATAAAAACAATTGTATATTCACTACTTATGATGTACAAGATAACTGTTACGACACAAATGATGTTGACCTTTACGCACAGATGATGTGATCATTCGCTTCTCTGAGGGAGTTAGAAGTCAACATCAATAATCCATCCATCAACAAAACTACCCAAGTATTGTAGATCCTCACTCGGCGAGATCAGAATTAGTAATGCTTTGTTGAAGTGAAGGTGGTGGTGGTGGTGGTGCCGATGTTGTTGTTGTTGTTGTTGCTGCCGATGTTGTTGTTGTGGTGAAATCAAAGCCAGTCAATAGAGTTTGAACATCTGATCAAATGGTTAGAGCGGGAGTAGGCAAATTCATATCAGCCATGGAATCTACATAAGAATATCAACACAGATATACATACATACAGATTCACTCTTCATTACTCGCTACCACGTAGCTGCTTGCCTATTTATAATACCACATTCATATCCTAATCAAACCATTATTTAGCATGAAGATCAACCATCAATCATGAACATGACAATTCACACATATTTCAACATTCAACTCAGGATCTTAGGGACATGATTCTAACATGATAGCTACATACCTAAGCATATTCTGAGTGCACAAGCAATAAATCAACAACAATTAAACAGCTATCGACTAACAAAAGTCAACCAACATTTGAAACTCATTCAGATAGATCAAACAAATGCCTGTGGAGTATTAAAGAACATTAAACACAATGGGTTTTCTAACTTCTTTTAGATTATGAGTTTTAAAGTATTTAGGGGATTAAACGAGGATTCCAAAGTGACACAAATGGACCTTCTAGTTACATAAAGCTAGGAAACTATACGCAAATTGCACATAATGCTCTAATCTTTCTAACAACTAACACATTTGGCCATTTGAGATAAAGCTTAGTAAGTTCCTCTTCAACAAATACCTCATTAACTACAAAACCTTTTCTAACAATTATGAGATAACCAAGAAACCCGTTTGATGATATAAAATTTGAAATCACTCTCCCCCTCAATCAATGACCCGTATTCTAGTTAAAGAGCTATAGTCATTGATTGAGTGACAAATTTTATGAACAATCCAAGTCTGAAAGAATTTCAAACAGCACGTTACCACCATGTGTCTCACAAATAATTTTCAGAAGAATCATAGAAGGAAAATTATTTGTATACAAAGAAGATTTCTCTTCTGTTACAAGAAATAATGCACTGAAGCGTACATTGGTATGTGCTTAAACACATACCTTTTCTTGACCAAAATCAGACCCAAATAGACCAAAAACTAACCAATTATGCCAAATATCTCGTGTTTTTGTGTTTATGATTGTGCAGGGATGGATATTGTAAAAATGGACAAATATCGAGATAAAAAGACAAACCGAGCACGGGATTTGGAAGAGTGTCAGAAGCCGAAGCCGAAGCCGGGATGCAAATGGTCAAAGTTTATGCTCAATTGTCAAAGAAGCCCTTGGATCAAATTCGAAGTTTGGCAGAAAAGGTCCTTGAAATATTCAGAAATTACATTATTGGTCCTTGCATTTTACCTAAACTACATAACCGGATTTTTCAAAAATCCAATCCATTTACATAAACCAAAAAAAACCACAGCCCACTATCACAATAACACAAGCCTACCCTTTCCCTTTATATTAACCCGGATCCCACAAACCCGAATCTAATAAACCAACCCTTACCATAACCCACATGACCCGGTCAACCCGTATTTACTCCCAGTCAAACAAATTCACCCGCCATACCTTTTCCCCCAAATTTTACTATTCCCATGAACCCTAAAAATTACCCCGTCCAAATTGACCACAATTAAGGGCAAAATGGTATTTCATACTCGCTTTTAGAAGGTCTGACAAGAGCTGACAAGGGGAATGACAACGTGGCAGTTTGGAGCAATGCTATTGGTCGAGCCACATCATCAAGTAAATCCTACGGCTGATAATCATGGATTGGAGATCAAGGAAGATTTAAGGGTCAGGATTGAAAGATGAAGCCCCTGGAAGCTTCTGCTTATGGCTATAAATAGCCTTCTTCAGTCACGAATTGGGGGGTGTTAGTTATTTTTAGGATTAGGAGTAGGGTAGTATAGTTGTAGTCATAGCTTATTTCATGTTCAATGTAGCTTATTTCTCTTTAGTTTCAAGTTCTGTAATCAGTTATCAGTCTTTATACTCTATTTCAAGTTTTCCTTAAAAAGTCAATCAGTCAACTGCTTATCTGCTTTATTAGTGCTTATTTAAGATTTGATAATTGCTAATTAGGTGATTTAGAAGTTGGATAATTAGTAGACATTAAGTTTCATAGCTTATATTGGAGTTTGTAGTGTAAATTTGCAATTTCAGTTTCTTATTGGAATGTTTGGGTCAAGTTGAGTTTTAAGGTTATGGTCACTTTTAGTTTTTAAATCAATTTATTTAAGCTGTCTTAGAGTTATGTTAGTAGTTATAGAGTCAATTTAAGTAAGTTTATCAAGTTTTGCAGCTTTTGAGTTGATTTCCAAAGTTTCATAAGTTTTCACTGAGTAAAACTGATTATATTGCATTTCTAAGATTAAGTCTTGATTTGTTGTTAATTTTGAGTTTATTGCTGTCTATTTAGTGTGTCTTAAGGTTGTTTGTAGTTGTCCAAAGTTTACAAGTCCATTTGGGTCATTTTTCTGTTTTGTGTCAAGTCTAAAAAAAACCAAAAACTCAAGCTCTGAGTCAGTCATTGCATAGTCCTTTTTCAGCTTATTTTTAAATCTAAAATTCAAAAAAATTGTTTTTCTTAGTTCTTTTATAGCTTATTCAATTATGTTTTCATTGTTTAGGGTCTAGCTTAATCATATAAGTGCTTAATTTTTAGTCCAAAAATGCTACTCAGTCTGTTTTATCTGCATATCAGCTTTTGGTTTTCTGAGAATGTTCTTTTTCTTTGCTTGATATCTGCTTATCCATTAGAGCTTAGTGTCTAAAATTTGGTACACTAGTAGATTTAGGTATAAGCTTGATTAATTTGTGCTTTATTTAGGGTTTACAACTTATTTAGGTGCTTATTTTAGATCTTAAAGTAGGGTATAGGGCTGCTGTTGCATCAGCAGCCCATGTGTGTTTTTGGCCTTTTAATTTTGCTTATCAGTTTATTATCCACTTCTCAGTGCTTATTGCTTTCCCAAATAGTTTATTTTGTTTCCTATAGCTTATTTAAGATTCCCTTAGTGTATCTCAGCTTATTCATGTCCCTCATAGCTTATTAGAATAGCTTATCAGCCTTTAGTTTAAATGCCTTAGCTCATTTCCTTTTCTAGACTACTGTTCTGCTTTTTAGCTTTATCTGAGCTTATTTATAGTTTTCAAAATTAGTTTTCAGTTTTAAAAATAGCTTATTTTCAGTAGCTTATTGTATTCCAAAAAGAAAAAGTAAAAAAAAAATAGTTTTAAAAAATAGGCAGACCTGGGACTCGAACCCAGGCCTTCTAGCTCACCACACAACACGTTTACCCGTTATGCTCTTAGTTCTGCTTGGTTAATTGTTGCAACTTTTAATTCTTAATCTTTGTTTTCCATTTTAGCTTAGTTAAGCTGTTTTGATTTTTACTGCTTATTCGTAGTAGCTTTTTCTAGATTATTATTTTTCCTAGGAATCTGATAGTTTATAGGATTTATCAGAAAATTTTCATAATTTTCTAAGTTGTTTTACTATTTTTAATCATTTTCTTTCTTTAATTTAGTTTTAAATTCATATTAATTAATTAAAAAGTCAAAAAAATATTTTTCTTTTTCCCAAAATTTTCTTTTATCATTTAGTATGTAGGAAAATTATTTTCATGCCCGTAGGATTAGTAGTGCTTCAAATTCACTTTTTATTTTGCACTCGTACGTAGTTTTTGATTTATTCGCGCGTTTTTAGGATTTCCCTTACGTTTGCCTTAGAATAGAATTTTCCCTTGCCTTATTTACTGTTTTTAGTTTATGTTTCATCATTTTAGTTTAAAAATCATTATCACTCACTTTTATTCTCCATTCACTACACGATTCACGAACCCGAATCACTAATTCCATTCAATCTTCATCGGGACAACGAACTCGGGGTTTTCACATTATTTACCTTTTGTGATTTCTCCCTTGATCTATAATTGTTATATCAAATTTTTGGCGCCGCTGCCGGGGAAGGTTGAAGTGAGTTCGTGATTTTCGTTTATCGATTCGTGTTTTGAAGATCCTTCCTCGTGAAGTTATCGTTTGTAAATATTTGAAAATATCAAAATCCAAAAAGATTTTCTTTTCAATTTTATTTTCCATTTTTCTTTTGAGATTTTCCATTTAAAAATCCAAAAATATTCTTCTTAATCCTCTTATTCGTTTAATTCTATCTCTTTATCCCTCTTTTGTTTAATTCTTATGGCATCTCTCGGCTATCACTGCTTTCATTGTAAAAGTCCTATGGGTGATTCTCTTCGTTGTTACAAGTGTATTTGTGAGCAGTGTGGGGGTAATTGCAGTAACGGATATTGTAATTGGTGCGAATCATTTATTAAAACAAATCCAAATTCTTCCAATGAGTCACCAAATTTTTCTGATTACCCACCACAGCCACAGCCGTCTTCGGTCGACCAGCTTAATTGCTTAAATTGTGGAGATCCGTTAAAAGCTGGTTTACTTTGTGAACTTTGTATGCGTTACTCTAAAGCTGAAACTGCATTCGCTTATGATTCGAATCCAAGTTCTTTCAATGACCAGCTTAATTGCTTAAATTGTGGAGATCCGTTAAAAGCTGGTTTACTTTGTGAACTTTGTATGCTTTACTCTAAAGCTGAAACTTCATTCGCTTGTTCTTTCAATGAACCACCAAATTTCTCCGACTATCCTCCACAGCAACAGATGGAGACATACTTGTGTGAATTCTGTGGAGGTTGTCCTCATCCAGAATTTGATTGTCGAACGGGAGACATGCTTGTCTATGAGCAGAACCCTCATAACAATCAGACATCATCCGGATTTGACACATCTTCATATTATACATCAAGTTTGTCACAACAATCATACTGTTGTGAGTATTGCGGAGGTCCCCATTATGGTTCTGATTGTCAAAACGAGAACATGCACTATGAGCAAATTCCTTATAACAATCATGACTCATCCAGTTTTGACCAACCTTCACAATACACAACCCCTCAGCACCTTCTTCTTCAAAGGTTGTTAACTACTAGAGCTGAATTGATGACTAAACAGATGATTGCTCAAAATGAAGTCAACATGTACATTCAAACCGAAATGAACAATCTTAAGGAGTTGATTTGAAGAAAACAAAATCCTCCCATTGACTTGTCATATTCTGAGGAAAGTGATAAGGAGGAGGAAGAAGAGAACTCAGAGATCAATCCACTTATTGAAGACCCTTCAGATACCTTTTTAATGGGGGACAAGGAAATCGAAATCAATCCTCTTAAGGATGTTGGTGACCTTGTTCCAATCCCAAGGGTATCTGAGGAACCCTTCGATCTTTCTGATTCTACTTCACAAACTTTCAGTATGACTATCACTAATCCTTTGTTTGATTTTGATTCTGAATTTACTCTAATTTCAGACAATCAAACCTTTGATATTCATAACAAGGAGAGTGATGAGTCAGATACGGAGACAATAATGGACGAGGTGCAAACTTATAGCATACAAAGTACAACACATGTCCCACCTCCGTATATCCTTCCTGAGCCCAAGCTCAAAGACATACTTCATAAGAATGAAATCATATCTCCACCAGAGTATGATTTCTATAATTTTGAGGAAGATCCTGACCCGGGGGGGAGATGTACTCTATCATGAGAGTTTACTTGTCGATGACATCATCCCGACCCTCCCACCCGAGGTTTTTATTGATGGTAACCATAAGAGATTCAATGTTGATATTCAAGATCAGAAAAATGGTAATCTTGAGGATGAAGAATGGATCTTCATTTTGATTAAGATCCTTCTCCCTTTCTTCACCTACCCGGTGACTTCTCCTCTCATTCACTCCTTCGGGAGTGAAGACACCATCTTTGACCCCGGCATCTCTCATTCTTTTAAGCCGTGGGTATCTCATCGGAGTGGAATTTTCGTATGCTTCAATGTTTATCCAAACATCTTGAATGAAAGTCCGATTGAGATTATCTTTTCCACCTGCTCCCCTAGGAACAAATGAATTCGGGGCGAGTCTAAGCTATACGACTCGATAAAAAACAAGCGCTTCGTGGGAGGCACCCCATGCTTATCCTTCTATCTTCTTTTCTATTTTCTAATAAGTGACGTGAGGAGGGCTTCCTCTTCCATTTGTTGTGTTTCGGTGTTTTCTGTGATGTGTCCAGGATTGCCCGATGATTGAAGACTCTCGTGCTCGTGGTTTGCTTCTCTCCACTCAAGTTTCATCATTCGTTGCTTATCCAATATCCTTAAATCTTATCGTTTTACATCTATCTTTTGGCATAATTAATAAATGGCCTTAGATTTTTGTAGGAGAACCCTTACCTTTAAGACATTGAGGACAATGTCTCGTTTTAGTCTTTGGGGGGGGGGGGGGGTAATCTTTCGATTTGACTTTTTGCCTTGCATTTTTGCCGTTTACTCTCGCAACCCCGTTTTTCCTCCAAAAAATAAAAAAAGTCTAAAAAATGAGAAAAATTTTAAAAATTTTTGTGCAAAAATATAATAAATTTTGAAAATTTTGTTGACTTTCCGCTGGTGAGAGTAGGAATAAAATTCTAACTTGATCGGGCGTGTTGAGCCCTAGCTTGTCTCCTTAGCTTACATAATCTATAAGCTCGTGCTAGTCTTTTATACAAGGAGCTATAAAACGCGAATTCCTTTTAAGAGTTTGCAAGTTCCCATAATTGACTTTATATATGCATGGCTTGATTATTTGGCTAAGCATTCGCGGATCTTATTATTTAAGATTTTAAATTTGCGAAGAACGAGAAATGATAGAGTTGTTTATAAGTTAGATTGCTAAACGTGGAGTAGTTGGATCTCTTTAGAGCTCATCAAAGTTACTTGTGGCTTTTTGTTCCCATAAGCTTGTTTCACCCAAAAAAAAATAGAAATCTAGGAATAATTAAAGGTATTTTGGTTTTGGCGATATTTAGTTTTATTTCTTCCTTAGAGAATCCTTGCTTATGAAAGTTGGGTACACATCAAGGTACTGCCAGTGTTACGGTGTAATAGGCAACTGATTCCTGATAGTACGTGCTATTGTCTCTACTGCTATAAAAGCCGTAGGACTCGGGATTTGGCAAAATATATAATGAATAATGAATAATAATAATAATAATAATAATAATAATAATAATAATCCAAAGCCGATAAAAGTTTTCTGTTTCCTGACGGTTCGCTCCCGTTGACTCAGACTTCAAAAAGGCAGAGGAAAAATATCCAAGGTCAAAATAAGGCTCCCGATTCTTGACGGTTCGCTCCCGTTGTCTAGGTTGCTTAAAAGGCCAAGGAATAATAATATGCGCTTAAAAATGTTAAAAATGCCAAATTTCGACTCCGGGGGTATCCTAATAAAAGCTTCTGTCTCTGGACTCGTAGATGAGTTGTTTCGGTCGTATATAAAAGGGATATCCTCAAAATCGTGTTAAATCAGAGACCTTGATGTGGACCTCATTTTTGTATGCAACGGTTTTCGAGGGAAGGTTTGGAAACTACTTAGCGTCTAAACTAGGTATCTTTATCGGACTAAAAATTATCGAAAAGAGAATTTGAAGAAATTCATTTCTCATCAAAAATAAAATAAATAGAGGAAAATAGGAATTTGGGAACGAGAAGTAATACACAATTAACTTTCATGGGTAGTGTTGGCATCTAACTTGTAATAGACAATGATCTCGTTTTTAAGCTTAGTTTGGAGACTCGCGAAAAATTAGGGACGACGAATTTTATCCGTATGGTCACTTCTTTATGAGTCGTGTTTCCTACTCGTTGACCCTAAAAGTTATTGTGAGATAATGATTGTCAACAAAACCGTCACATGATTATGAGAAAAATACAAAAATAGAATAAAAGGAAAAATGGGGAGTTTTTAGAAACTAAAGATTTCTTAATCTCTTTTGAAAATTTTGCTACTTCTCAAAGTTAGTAAAAAGAGATTGGAAATTTTTGGTTTTGAAAACGTGTTTTTTATAACATTGCGTGAGGACTCAGCAATATCTTAGTCTGGGGGAATTTTGGTATGTGCTTAAACACATACCTTTTCTTGACCAAAATCAGACCTAAATAGACCAAAAACTAACCAATTATGCCAAATATCTCGTGTTTTTGTGTTTATGATTATGCAGGGATGGATATTGTAAAAATGGACAAATATCGAGATAAAAAGACAAACCGAGCACGGGATTTGGAAGAGTCTCAGAAGCCGAAGCCGGGATGCAAATGGTCAAAGTTTATGCTCAATTGTCAAAAAATCCCTTGGATCAAATTCGAAGTTTGGCAGAAAAGGTCCTTGAAATATTCAGAAATTACATTATTGGTCCTTGCATTTTACCTAAACTACATAACCGGATTTTTCAAAAATCCAATCCATTTACATAAACCAAAAAAACCACAGCCCACTATCACAATAACACAAGCCCACCCTTTCCCTTTATATTAACCCGGATCCCACAAACCCGAATCCAACAAACCAACCCTTACCATAACCCACATGACCCGGTCAACCCGTATTTACTCCCAGTCAAACAAATTCACCCGCCATACCTTTTCCCCCAAATTTTACTATTCCCATGAACCCTAAAAATTACCCCGTCCAAATTGACCACAATTAAGGGCAAAATGGTATTTCATACTCGCTTTTAGAAGGTCTGATAAGAGCTGACAAGGGGAATGACAACGTGGCAGTTTGGAGCAATGCTATTGGTCGAGCCACATCATCAAGTAAATCCTACGGCTGATAATCATGGATTGGAGATCAAGGAAGATTTAAGGTTCAGGATTGAAAGATGAAGCCCCTGGAAGCTTCTGCTTATGGCTATAAATAGCCTTCTTTAGTCACGAATTGGGGGTGTTAGTTATTTTTAGGATTAGGAGTAGGGTAGTATAGTTGTAGTCATAGCTTATTTCATGTTCATTGTAGCTTATTTCTCTTTAGTTTCAAGTTCTGTAATCAGTTATCAGTCTTTATACTCTATTTCAGGTTTTCCTTAAAAAGTCAATCAGTCAACTGCTTATATGCTTTATTAGTGCTTATTTAAGATTTGATAATTGCTAATTAGGTGATTTAGAAGTTGGATAATTAGTAGACATTAAGTTTCATAGCTTATATTTGAGTTTGTAGTGTAAATTTGCAATTTCAGTTACTTATTGGAATGTTTGGGTCAAGTTGAGTTTTAAGGTTATGGTCACTTTTAGTTTTTAAATCAATTTGTTTAAGCTGTCTTAGAGTTATGTTAGTAGTTATAGAGTCAATTTAAGTAAGTTTATCAAGTTTTGCAGCTTTTGAGTTGATTTCCAAAGTTTCATAAGTTTTCACTGAGTAAAACTGATTATATTGCATTTCTAAGATTAAGTCTTGTTTTGTTGTTAATTTTGAGTTTATTGCTGTCTATTTAGTGTGTCTCAAGGTTGTTTGTAGTTGTCCAAAGTTTACAAGTCCATTTGGGTCATTTTTCTGTTTTGTGTCAAGTCTAAAAAAAACCAAAAACTCAAGTTCTAAGTCAGTCATTGCATAGTCCTTTTTGAGCTTATTTTTAAATCAAAAATTCAAAAAAATTGTTTTTCTTAGTTCTTTTATAGCTTATTCAATTATGTTTTCACTGTTTAGGGTCTAGCTTAATCATATAAGTGCTTAATTTTTAGTCCAAAAATGCTACTCAGTCAGTTTTATCTGCATATCAGCTTTTGGTTTTCTAAGAATGTTCTTTTTCTTTGCTTGATATCTGCTTATCCATTAGAGCTTAGTGTCTAAAATTTGGTACACTAGTAGATTTAGGTATAAGCTTGATTAATTTGTGCTTTATTTAGGGTTTACCACTTATTTAGGTGCTTATTTTAGATCTTAAAGTAGGGTATAGGGCTGTTGTTGCATCAGCAGCCTATGTGCGTTTTTGGCCTTTGAATTTTGCTTATCAGTTTATTATCCACTTCTCAGTGCTTATTGCTTTCCCAAATAGTTTATTTTGTTTCCTATAGCTTAGTTAAGATTCCCTTAGTATATCTCAGCTTATTCCTGTCACTCATAGCTTATTAGAATAGCTTATCATCTTTTAGTTTAAATGCCTTAGCTCATTTCCTTTTCTAGACTACTGTTCTGCTTTTTAGCTTTATCTGAGCTTATTTATAGTTTTCAAAATTAGTTTTCAGTTATAAAAATAGCTTATTTTCAGTAGCTTATTGTATTCCAAAAAGAAAAAGTAAAAAAAAAAAATAGTTTTAAAAAATAGGCAGACCTGGTACTTGTAGCGAATGGTTTCTAGGATAATCAACGATGTAGTTTAATTAGTCTCTTCAGAATACGGTGTCGGATGAGGCTGGTGTTACATGGTGAAGGCATGATAAGAGTCTGATTAGTTGAGTAATCTTCAGAAAGTTCACAAATTGTTTTATGGATATAAGTGAAAAGTCGTTTTTAATAAAACTTACCGGTGACTGCTCCCAGCATAACATGATCCCTCCTGAATTAGACAAAGTTAATTAGGCTATGTATAATTGAGGAACGATAATGTAATGTTCGGTTTAGTCAAGTAGTTTTATGATCTTAACTGGTTCCTTATTAAAGTTAACCTTGTCGTCAAGCTGAATCTCCTCTAGTGGAATGACGAGGGTTTCATCCGAAAGGTACTTCTTCGAGTTCGAATCATTAAATGTGTTGTGCACGCTAGTGGGCTCTTGCGGGTGGTTCGAGTCGATAAGCTACCGGTCCAGCTTTTGCCAAATTCTTGTAGGGTTCAACGTACATCGAGTTCAGTTTTCATCGTTTTCCGAAACATAGCACGTGCTTTCGTGGCGAACTTTCACGTAACTCTCCTGGCGATCTTGTACTGCTTGTAGCCTGTTGTCCTGGAGTGTGGTTCCCACGCCCTGATGCGTACTAATGATTAATGCGAATGGGATTACTACGAGAGCATACTACCTGTTGAAAGAAGTAGATGCCAATGCCTTGGGATAAAAGATAGTTACAAGGAGTAATTAATAATACAATGAAAGATTTTGATGAATCACAAAAGTAGTAATAGAATTCTGTCGAGTGTAATGTTTTAGGAGCAAGGACTGCTTAAAAGGGATAGATTATATATCTGTATGAACAAAGAAGCAACTGTTATCAATCGATGCAAATGAAAGGATCAATGAATCAGAACAATAATGAATGGATTAAGATGTCCATATCATTCATACTAGTATGAGCATAGACTGCTCAGAAGAAAATTTGATATTTATACGAACGAAGAAGCAAATGAAAGGGTGTGTAAAAGAGAGATCAATGACTCAAATTAATGTAAACAGAAGAACCATAAATCACAATAATAGTAAAGCGAAGGGATATAGAATATTAACACAAATAATCAATTAATCGAGACAACCAGCGAATCAAACCAATAGTCAAAAGAGACCAATACTAAAAGACATAATTCTAAATGAGGTTCAATAATAAACAAGACAGACAATATTCTTTACGAGTGTCAAATGAGAATAAATAAGGAAAATCAAAAACTGAGAAGGATAACAGACACACGATTGTTAAAAGAGGTTAAGTGAAATAGACAAGAATTGAGAAAGCAATAAGCGTAATGATACTTTAAATGAGAACAATTGAGATAGGCAATAAATGTGAAGGCAAATAATAAAATAGAAAGACGATAAATGTCATGGAAGAGAACAAACGGTAAATGATGAAATCCATAATATCACAAATGTTATATGAGAATAACTGAGAAGATCAATAAATTAGAAAGAAAATGTGCATCTCGAATGCAAAATGAGAAGAGGAAATGAGAACGAACAATAAATGAGAAATACAATAAGCAGCACAAATGCTAGCTGGGAGTAACAATTAATAATAATGCAATAAGTGACAAAGACAATAAGCATTTCGAATGCTAACTGAGAATGAATGGGGAGCAACAATAAATGAGAAAAAGCATTATATTGAAGACATGCATTTTAAATAAGAACAACATAAAGTGAGAAAGGCATTGAGTATCACGAAAGTTGATTGAGGATAAATGAGAACAAATAATAAATGGTAAACTCAATAAATATCACGAATGTTGATCAAGTAAGATCTGCACTTTGCTCCTCGAGCTTTACTCTTCTCCGACGAGACTGCAGGTTGGCCATTATAGCTCGTTTCTGCTGACGTGTAATATTTCTCATGATGTGGCATGTGTGTCACCAACGATGGGATGCTGTGGTGGATGGGCTCTCTGGTGATAGACTCTGGTCGGGTGGGAGGAATAGGTGCAGTAATGGTTCTCCTCCTCGTCTTCTGAGGGGCTCTTCTTCGAGCGAGTAATCTTCTGGTTTGAGTTCATACTCTATAGCCTTTTCCTCGAATGGCTTTGTCTCGCTATTTGACATTAGCATATAAGTTGATGAAGTGGGTGTCCGAATGGTGGTCGACAAGTTTCCAATTGTGTCCTTGAAATCGAAAGATAGTATTCAGCTAAGGTAAACATTATTGTCAAGCTTCGGTGTTACCTTCCTAGCGGCGTGATTCTTCAAATCACAAGAAGTGAAAAAGAATGAGACGTTAAAAGTCGTGTTCCGAAAGTAGGGTGTTCCAAGGCGGCACGTTGAAGTCATGCTCCAATCAACCGGCGTGTCTTTAGGCGATGGTTTACGAGGCGATGCAAGAGTTCTAAAAGCATGGGACCAATGTTCCAACTCGTCTTCGAAGTTGGATAGTAAGACAACCGAGGGAAATCGATAGACTGCAACGGGTTTGCGTAAAAAGATGTTACAAAAGGTTATGAAAAAGTTGTAGCGAACCACGGCATTGCTCACGATGTTTGAGAACATAAAAGAGACCATTAAAATGTAAGTGTAGATACGTAATCAGGGAAAACGAGGGTTTGAGCTCAAGCTACGAAATAAGCGTAAGAGGTCAAAATCAGTCAAACATCTATATAATTAACCTTTATATAAATAATAGTGTATATAAGCATACTTTATATAATACCAATAGTGATGACATATGTATAACAACATAGGCAGTCTGGTGGCACACGCGCACGGATATCGGATACGGCAATGAGAGACTCTTTAGTGAAAAATAGTTATAGTTTGGGTTTTGAAAACGACCCAGTTCTCTATAACTGTAGCTCTGATGCCAATCTGTAACACCCCCAAAATTATCGCAGCGGAAGATAGTTCACTGGGGTATTACTTCCTAGCACAAAGTACAATTCATGGAAAATGACCCTTTAAAAAGAGACGTTTTAAAAGTATTTCACATTTGATACATTTAAACCTTAGAGTTTGCAAAGGTCCTAACAGTTTTCATAAAACACAATGTTTTCAAAAGATTGCAAATGTTTTAAACATAACATAAATCTTTAAAATATAGACTCTTCAAATGTGAAAATATGCCGAGTCTTCAAAATATATCCGTGCGACTCCATCCAAGACCTTCATGCCTTAAAACCTGAGATAAAACATGCTAAAAAAAAAGGTCAACACAAAGGTTGAGTGAATCCATAGAGTTTTAGTAATAAACAGTTGATCACAATATAGTTTATAAAAGCGACTAAGCAACAAATGCAGAGTCTAGTAAGGTTATTATTGCACTAAGCTCATGACATTGACGCCTTCAGAAACATGTATCTAAAATTTGCCCTAGTAGGTGCCTTGCCAAGCACCTAGAGACCTCAAATATAGTGCATCCGTTTGTACATGGTGGTACGATGCTACCTACCCGGACGGGGGAGTTCAATCCCAATAGATCTATTCACAATATTCGCGCTCACTCGCAAGTGATTAACGATTCATGATACGGGGACTTCATGGCAATAGTAGTACTTAGTGTCAATAATACATTCAGTTTAGAATACAGTTTTCAAGCAGTTGTGATCATAATAAAAGTAAGTAGCATGTATCTCCCCTACGGGGTTTGTAAATAGTTAGACGAGTAAAAGGTGGGGCTATGCACTCACCAACGATGAAGTAGTAACAGAAACTGGAGAAGTGTGCACGTCGAGAAAAACCGCAAAGATCAAAAGTGACCTAAATAAAATATAACATGACTTAGGCTCGGGGATTAAAGTATATTACTTATATTTATGATTTAACTCAGTACTTGTACTCCTAACATCATATGGTCATTTAGTTAAAATTATTATAGCAAGTCATGGGTCGAAAAGATGTTTATAAAAACTTATATGGTTTAAAATGCAAAGCTGATGGAAATTTTATAAAATTGCCGCACTAATCGGGTCGCCATTTCTAAACCGTGAAGGCTAAAATTATGAACTTTATATGCTTAGAAAGGTATGACTCTGTAATATATGAAAATCAAGGCCTCACATTACTGAGAACTTCAGAACATGGGTGAAATTACCAATTTACCCCTGTGTCTCTAAATAGTTATACTTAGCATCCAAATAAGTTTAGCAAAAAGGGTGTATCTTTTTATCTATAGGTCTAATGGACACATGGCTTGTGGGAAACGTTTTCTACAGGTCTTGGCTACAACTTTCATGTTTTCACCAACCTAGTGTTCTTTGCAACATTTTAGAGTAAATAGCCCATCAAATCTGATATGCAATCCTGGACCAGTTTTAGTGTGGATTTTCTCTAAAAATATCCAAGATGAATTAAGATGTAAGGTTTTCGGGAAAATGATCCTAAGACCTTGGGCTAACTCCCAATATTTTTAGTTTTACTTAAAAACTTCTGAGGACAACATGGTGAACTGATCTTGTAGCATCAAATCTGAGACAGACTATTGACCAATCAAAATGGCTACTTTTGTACATTTATTACCTCTAATACACATGCATGCCCAAGATCAATCATTCCTACTCTTTTATTCATCCAATAACTCAATAAGTCCAGGAGTTAAAAGTTTATTTTATAGATTAACTTCAGTTTTTATAAACAAAACATTTGGAGAAATCATTAACAACTAATCAAAACTCATTTTAAACCAACTCTTGCAATCACCAATCAAATTAATCCTACCCAACTATCTAACAACCTATTTCCTATGAAAACTTGAATGAAGATCTTCCAAATCACACATGCAAGAGTGGTTTTTCTAATCCTTTAAAACTCTAAGAAAAATGATAGAAAAATCATAGAAAAAGAAGGAAATGAAGATGAAAATGTTAGGGAAACTTACCAAGTGTATAACCAAATGAATGATGCAAGATTTTAGGCTTGAAATAATCTAAAAATGGTGGTGTTGGGATGATGATTTTTGGCAGAAAGGAAGACAAGGAGAAGGAGAAGATGAAGTTGGGTGGTTTGCTAGATTTGCATGTGTGAGAATAATGATGAGATTTCTAGATATTGGAAAGGTTAATAAGAGTGTGTAAGTGATAAAGGGATGGACGGTTTTGGGGGCCCAAGGCAATCCCAAATCTGATATTTATTCATGTTTGATTAATATTTGAAGTATTAGTGGGTTTGTGGGGTTTAAATCAAGCGCACGGTCTTAAAAACGCGAATTACGGAGTACCGGGTGAGCTGAAAATGTGAATTTTTGAAAAGTGCTATCAAAACATTATGAAATTGTTATGAAGTGTTAAAATGGATAATTTTAATATTTCATGGGAGCCTTGTATTTTCTGGAGTGTTAAAACGAAACTAAAAAATCAAAAACGCAGGCTCAAAACGCGAGTTGTTACCAAAATTTGACGAAATCGTGAAACGAAGCAGAAAATGTGAAATATAGAAATTTTTTAATACTAGGACCATATGATGGAATATTAAACATCTAATGACATGAAAATGTATAGAAATCCTAAGCACTGCTCATGAATAGCTAGAAACGCGAAAATCGCTAAATCGTGTACTTTTTATGCATAGCTTGTAAAAATAAATGTCACAAGGATAATATTTTCCTAAAAATATCACATTTAACTTAAAATGACCCAAATTGATGTTTCATATATTTCCCGAGCCTTTCGGAGTGTTATAATGTCTTTAAAGCTCAAACCGCGAGCCGAAAACGCGTAAAACGTAAAATGTGCACACTTCGCGTAGAAATAGAAAATTAAATTATTCCACATGAAAACAAGTATGTGGGGGAAAATAAATCATATTAATGGGTAGACTGGGCATAGTCTGAGTCAAATTATGAATTTAAATGTACGTGTCACGACGTACGCGGGCAACTTTTCCCGGCAAAAGCCAATTTACTTAAAATAGCATAATAAGCAAATAAAATTAGTAAAATGACTTGAAATTTCTCGGTTGTTACATATTCGAACCAAACAAAAAGAAAA
This sequence comes from Artemisia tridentata subsp. tridentata, assembly GCA_021014915.2. Lineage (NCBI taxonomy): Eukaryota > Viridiplantae > Streptophyta > Magnoliopsida > Asterales > Asteraceae > Artemisia > Artemisia tridentata. The sequence continues at coordinate 187,814,250 of CP139502.1, read as the reverse complement.
ATAAAACATAAACAAGCCACAAATCCGAGCACACACAATCTCGTTAATCAAACCATGGCTCTTGATACCAATTGTAGCATATTCATAATCATAACACACACTCAAGATTAGGTTAAGTTCGATTCTAGAGAGAGAAAGAGAGAGATGGGAGAATTCTAGAGGGAGAAAGTGAAGAGCTAGTGATATTAGATTAGAAAACTCATTTATACAACTTACTTAACGCCCCACGTGGGCTATGGAGCGGGCTACAATGGGTAAAGACCCGACCCGACTCCATGGTGAAACGATATCTAAACTATAACTATAAAGCCTACGAGCTATCTAATGCCAAAAGATACTCGGGGTGACCGAGTATTTCATATGAATATTTATATTCCTAACAGAGTAGAAGAGTTGATTTGGTACAAAAGTGTATATTTTGTATGTATTGGGTATTAGAAATAGGTATTGGTTATTGATTTGGTGATTAACGTAAGTTATACGTAATTAAACGTAAAGAATAAAGAAATTACATTAGGCGTAAGGAAATATTTTTGAAACTTTGGTAATAATTTAGGAAGTATAAAAATGCGTTAGAAATAATCGTTAGGAGCATTGGGTATATCGGGTGTTAAATTTAAATAGCGAAAAGCGTTTGTTAAATTAACAATCGTAAATAAATAAAGAACAAGAAATTGTCTCAGGGATTAAAATTTCGAACCGGAGTAGGAGAAAGGTATTGGAATGTTGTGGACTAAATATAGCCTAAGTCCTTGTGCACTTGAAAAGTATTCTAAATTTTATATTGATTCAAGTAAAAAGTTATATGTAAATTATTCTCAAGTAAATGTCAAGAAAAGAAATTTGAGTTTATTAAACAGTATTGACCTATAAAATAGCGGGTTGTCATAGTCTACCACCCATAAAAATGAATCTCGTCCTCGAGATTCAGTCAGTGTTGGTCATTGGAGTGTTGTCGGTAAAGAGATGCGGATACTTTTGACGGATCTGGTCTTCTCGTTCCCAAGTGAACTCGGGACCTCGTTGAGAATTCCAGCGAACTTTGACGATAGGAATTCTACTATGTTTCAATTGCTTGACATCACGATCCATAATTTCTACCAGCCCTTCGATAAAGTTAAGTTTGTCATCGAGTTGAATTTCTCCTAACGGAATGATAAGGGATTCGTCGGATAAACACTTCTTAAGGTTGGGAACATGAAATGTATTGTGCACACTACTGAGCTCTGGTGGAAGTTCAAGTCTATAAGCTACTCGGCCGATTCTAGCTAGAATCTTAAATGATCCATTGTATCTCGGGTTTAACTTCCCGCGTTTTGCGAACCGTATCACGCCTTTCCAAGGCAAGACTTTCAACATAACTCGTTCTACAACTCGAAATCCTAATGGTTCGCGACTTAGGGAAACCTAATTCCAATGATTTGCGTCATGTATCGACATAACTTTTCTATCGTTCTCTCGTCGCTTGTAACTGATTCTTGATCTGTACGATTTTCCTTTGCTGTTTCATGAATAAGTCCTAGACTAGTGAGTTGGGCTTTTTCGATTTAGGTCTGACAACGGGTGATTGATACTTCGACTATAGAGTGCCTCAAATGGTGCAGTCTTTATACTCGTGTGATGACTATTGTTGAAAGTGAATTTTGTCAATGTCAAAAGATTGCCCTTAACAATTCAAAGTTAGTCATACGGCGCTGAGCATGTTCTATAGTGTTTAGATAGTTCTCTTACTATGTTCGTTGGTCTGAGGATGGTAGATCGTGATTATATCTAATTGGGTAAAAATATCTTAAAGGGATTGCCAGAAGTTCGAGGTGTATCGACTACCTTTTATTGGGAGTATTTGAAATTGGTACAACATGTCTCGTGACTAATTCTACAATGGTAAATTCGTCGAAAAGGGCGTTATCGGAAGGATAAGACTATAGTAACAGTTTTGATTCCTCGTGTTTTGCTCTAACTAATGTCACGATATGAGTCTCCCTTCTCCTAAGGTGCTTAGTCTTCATTACTAAGATTCTTACTGTTTAATAGTGTTTCCCTAGATTTCCTTCATCGAAATTTTCCATGCTACTGTTTGTCAATCACAAGATCCTAAATGTATGAAGTGTTTTAGTATGGTGGTTGATTGTCAAAATTTGACTCGATATTGAGTGTTTTGTTTGAAATCTTTCTCTGAATAAATGAATTTACAAGTTTGAACAAAGTACTCTTTTTCTTGATGATTCAAAATTTAGTAGTTATGCAAGATTGAATTGTTTTCAAATATGACCCAAGGTTTTATAGATGGGTTTTCAACATGATGTGAATAGAACTGTTTAGCAAAGATTGATGTTATACATTTCTTAACGTACAATAGTTTTGTTAAAGGTTGACCAAAAGGGATTTACTTGTCAAAATAGGTACTTCAGAAAAATATTTTCCTACAAGGTATATGATTTGTGTAAAGGCATTTTAAAGAAAATCCATCTGAAGTGAAAGCATTAAAAAGGATGTAATAGTCGGGTAGGCTTGTCTGCATGAATGCTTAGATGTCTAACGTTTTGTTTCTGATGTTGATAATGCCTATTGGTTAATATTAGGTAAGACTTACAGGTATGAGTATTCAACTTACTTGGTTATTTCTAAAATGGATCATGACTTAGGTTTGTTATCTTACTTGGTCTAACTAGTACTTCTGAAATGATAGGATTGGGTGACTATGCCAGAGATAGTGGTTTGGATTACCTCATGAGATCTTAAGTTTTCCGTTGCCTTATGAATCAACTTACTGTATATTTCTAGTCCTTGTTTGTAGTTCCGTAATCCTTTCATTATTTTCTTATGTCATGGAATCCTCCTCGTAGATGGAAAGTCTTTCCTAGAAAGGTCAATGGTAATAATCCAACTTAACGGCTGAGTGAGTGACAAGTGGTGTAGGTATCTAGAGAGGGTTTGTCAAAAGGGATGTTTATGAAAAAATTATTTGGTTACAAAGCTTTGAATGAAGATTGTTTTAAATGAAGATTGTTTTTAAAATTTTTGATAAGATGTTTATTTCCTTCATGGCATAATCCTTCCTGAATTATACATAGGTGATCCGGCTATGTATAATTGAGGACTAATGATGCGATGCTCGGTTTAGTCAAAGTAGTACTATGTTTCTCAAAAGTTTTAGATGGTGTTCTACGTGTTGTTTGGTAAAATGGTAGCCTAAATTTTTTTTTAACAAGAAAAATCGATTCGTATGGAAGTAAATAGTTGGTAGAATGCCAGAAAATCAATTTATGAGGTGATGGTAATATAACGCGTTTTAAAATTCTGTGAAATAATTTCCTAAGGTGGTAGTAAAATAGCTTGGAGTAAAATTATGTGAAACAGTTCTATAAAGTGGTAGTAAAATAGCTTGTGATAAAATTTGTTGAATGGGTTATAGGATGTGTAGGAGAATCTTACGGAATAGTAATAGTCTATAGTCAAATGTGAAATTTGCCTAACCCCTAATAGGATAGCGGTATGTTGTTGCGAAATGGTTAGGAATAAGATAAATGGAATAGAAAATGTAATAGACGAAGGTTGTGAGTATCGTGGATATAATAAAAGATAGAGATTACATTAGATAAAAAGGTACTGGTTACAACTAGGTTACACTAACTTCCTAAGGTGAAGTACAATAGGAAAATACAACCCTAGAGGATTCAGACTTCGGTTTTCTTGTTCTTCAGCTCCAAGCAGTCCTTCCTGAAGTATCCCTTCTTTCCACAGCCAAAACATATTATTGGAGGTTTCTGATTTTCGACAAGTGTAGGAGTCCTGCAATATTTAGTCAGGTGACCATTCTTCTTACAGTTACCACATGGAGTAGGGCAATGACCAGGGTTATGGTGCCTTTTACATTTGTTACATTTTGGTTGAGTACCAAGGTACCCTTTCTTCTTAGCTGGGCCTGCCACAGGGGCTTTAGCAAACTCTGGTCTCTTAGGTGGTTGTTGTGCAACACTTTCACCTTGCTTGTTGTTGTTGTTCCATTTTCATTTGTTGTCATTATTGTTTCCTACAGCCTTGGTGTGAGCTATGTGTTCCCCTGCCTGGAGCACCATACAGATAGCTTTAGGCATGGTATCGAGTTCTAATGAGGCGACCAACATACGAATTTCAGGGGAGAGTCCCCCGATATACCTCTCAAGTTTCTTGCATTCCGGTTCATCCATTGCAGGGCATAGTCGTGCTATTTCGTAAAAACGATCAGTGTATTTGGCAACATCATCTCCTACCATGGTAAAATCCAGGATTTCCTGTTCCATTGCTCGTAACTCGCTCCTTGAACAATATTCTAAAATCATCATCCTTTTTAGTTTCTCCCAAGAGATTGAGTAAGCAGCGTCGACCCCTACTATCTGAACATGTTTAGTCCACCATACCTGGGCACGATCCCGAAAAGTGCAAGTGGCGAACTTAACTTTGTCTTCCTTGTGGCAGTTACCACCTCGAAATATTGTTTCTACTTCTTCGAACCATTTGCAAAATCCCCTCGCGCCTTCCGTTCCACTAAAGGTGTAGGGATCGCAATCCATAAATTCCTCGTGAGTAAGATTTTGGCTATTATCTTGGCAATGATTTGCTCAACAGTGGCTTGTGTCATGGCTGGAGCGGCTTGCTTCGACATAATTCTTCAAAATCATAAGAGACCATGATAATTTATAAGTAGTAAGGATCATCACACTCACATATACGCAACCATGACATGTATAAATGAAGTGAAATCACAACAAGATGCAACCACGAAAATATCATAAATATAATCATAACACACATGAATATATAAAATGAAAATTTCGGCCTACATAGACCGATATCAGGCATAGCACAACCATATCCATATAGTAGAGTCAACACTTGGTAAATTCGTTGTACAACAACCAAAATACTACAAGTTTCTTTGAACTATGCCACACATCCCGTGGCTAGGATAATAGTAAAAGCTAGTATAGATATAAGTCTGATCTAGAGGCTTCCTGGTGCTCCTCTGATTGGATCTTGGGTTGTGGCATCATAGGGTTGTGATGAGTTCTGATGTAGGGCCTAGAGTTGTGCATCAATCATATCCGAGATAGTATAGATCCCAAACCATTCTTGAGGAATCTGCTGATGTTCTTGTTGAGTCAGTGATCTTGGTACTATCCACAGAGTGTCATCTAATTCCCGATATGTGGGAATGGAAAAGGGGAATGACAATGGTTATAGTGGGAAGGTAGGGGCAGTCTCCTAAATCTCAAAAGTCTCAGTGTCACCTCTGGTAGTCTCTTTTAGGTCTGTCTCAGGTGATGCTAATACCTCAAATAGGTGGAAGTTATCATCTAACGATGGTGAGTGATATGGGGATGTCGAGGCATAGGAAGGTAAGAGTAGTGATGTAGGTGCATTAGTGGAAGAAAAAGCATCCTCGATATCTGAGTCTGATGAAATGATGATAGGGTGGTTGGGTGAAGACATGTTGCTGTAACCAGGTCAATATAAATATTTATAAGTATAAGTATAAGTAACTCGTATAAAGTAAGTAATCAAAAGCATGTATCGTAATCGTATACACATCATGATGTTGTGAAGTGTCGTGACCTAGTGGTTATAGTCTAGGGTCAATGATGCATCCTAGTTCTCTATAACCTTGGCGTGATGTTCATGGATAACAAAGTACAAGGAAATAAAGAATGACCTCTAAGTGAGTCATTTTAAAACAAGCGTTTGATTTAAACATAAACGTTTTACAAAACATTAATATCATAGTTCACCATCAAATGTAAGATTTTAATACATAACCAAACGCTAAGTAATGCAAAGAAATCTTCATCATGATGTGCGTTCCAAAATGTCACTCTAGTATGCTCCATACATAGGTGATTATTATCGTCTAGTTACCTGAGAATACACGCTAAAAAGGCCAACATAATTGTTGGAGAGTTCATAGGTTTAAGTAAACAAGTAAAGTGTGGACCACAAGATTTCAATAGCATGACAATCACAATAAATATAACGTCATAGCCAAAAATAATATACAGTGCCCTAAGCTCATGACCCCGAAGCTCGACGAAATGGTATGCAGTCAAGCATAATAATAATCAATGCCCCAAATAAGTGTTTGCCAGACACTCGGAAATAATCCGAATGATATGCGTCCATTTGACAGGTTGGCGCGACCAACTCGGACGGGGGTGTCAACCCAAATAGATCTATCCATAACATCCGCGCTCACTCACAAGTAATTAACGGTTCATGATTCAAGGGGCCTTTAATGGCAATGCGGTAACTTAGGCAAAGTAACGTTTTTAATAATTGTGTCCGAAAAATATGCAATGTATTCCCACCCCGAGGGTTTTAAAATAAGATACAAATAATGTAAAAATCGGGGCTATGAAACTCACTTCAATAAAGCAAATCTCGGTTAGTAAATTGGTAAACGGTGAATAAGGTCCAATAACTCTAACCGCAACCTAAATAATTCATATGTCTTTGGTTCGAAAACAAGGTCGTGCACGCAAGTTCATACGCTATAATATCACTTGTACATGTTTGTTGTAATATTTATCGTCAAAAATGTAGTTGCGTCAATGTGTTCTTTTATTTAGCAAAGTATCCCTTTCTAGAAAACGTAACTAGTTAATCTCGTGATTAAACTATAGTCGTCTTGTTAATAAGTATTTTTGAAAACTTCTAACTCGCCTAACAAGTATACATAACGTTCTACCACTTTTGTTTACGTCATTTTAGCCAAAATACACCCTAAAGTGTCCAAAATCTACCTTAAATATTTTCATCAGCTTTCTAATAGCCAAAAAAATAAGCTGTCAAAAGTTATATGTCGTCGTAACTTCTTTAGGCCATAACTTTCTCGTCTTAGCTCCGATTCCTAAGTTTTATATATCCCCGGGTTCGTGTTTAAGTATACTAACATGTTTTTAGTGTCTCGGCTAGTCTAGTTAACTTTTAACATCAGTTTTTACCTCTTCTAAATTTCCAATAGCATCTACTTTTTTTTTTTCTTCAGAAAATTCATTTTCGTCGCACAACTTAAAACTAACGTATCTTCTTCGTTATAAGTCCATTTTAACTCGTTCAAGCAGCTACGTTTTCGTTATAAAGTCTATTTTCTATATTTCTAGCCTAATCTTGTTACCAAGCTACTGATTTTTCTGTGGAAGGTCGAATAGGACAGCTTCCTTTCTAAAAGTGTCAAAACATTTTTCCTAGCCTTCTAGATATCAAAAACCGCTTAACAATAACTCCAAAACTAATCCTAGCTCTTCCACCAATTTATCAACATGTCAATAGTGATTTAACAATAAACCTTAGCAATAATTAAAGGTTCAATTTCTCATGAATTTAAGTGACCATCAAGACTAGTTAAGATCACAAGTTCACTAGTTTACATATATATGGTGTTTTTATCTTCACTTTCTTGTTGAAATTTATAACCAACTAGTTTATTCATGATAAAAATTTGTTTAAGACATAGCCATTAGTTAAAAGGTTATTGTGGTTATAAGGTTTTATTAACATGTACAAAGTGATAAACTAAGTATATGCAACTTGAGGCTAGATATTATGACACAAGGAGTATGAAATTTATCAATATAAAGGTTACTTACTTAGGGAGATTAATGTGATGAGAAGGCAATATACTTGATTAACCCAAGATTAGTGCTTCCAAAACCCTTACTAGTATATCCTAATGATACTTGAATTATCCAAAATCAAGTTCTCTTCTTCCCTTGCTTCCTTGGGTGTGTCGACTTGTATGAGTGAGTAAGTGTGTGATATATATATTTTTTCTAACTAGTTACTAGCACATACATGGACCTATATATACTAAGGAGACTTTCAAAGTGGTAATAGTGAGTCAAAAAATATCATGGCTATATGTTAAGGATGGTGGCCGATTAGAGGGCTGGGGGGGGGGGGGACAATTTGGTGGTCAAGCCACCAAGACTAAGTCTTGACATTTCCATGTTTTAAGGATTGTTGTTTAGTAATTAATGGTAAGTAATATTTTTCTAGTAATTATTATAGAGCAAGAGGGGGGGGCACATGGAGAATTTTTGGGGTAGAAGAGTTGATTTGGTACAAAAGTTTATATTTTGTATGTATTGGGTATTAGAAATAGGTATTGGTTATTGATTTGATGATTAACGTAAGTTATACGTAATTAAACGTAAAGAATAAAAAATTACATTAGGCGTTAGGAAATATTTTTGGAACTTTGGTAATAATTTAGGAAGTATAAAAATGCGTTAGAAATAATCATTAGGAGCATTGGGTATATCGGGTGTTAAATTTAAATAGCGAAAAGCGTTTGTTAAATTAACAATCGTAAATAAATAAAGAAAAAGAAATTATCTCAGGGATTAAAATTTCGAACCGGAGTAGGAGCAAGGTATTGGAATGTTGTGGACTAAATATAGCCTAAGTCCTTGTGCACTTGAAAAGTATTCTAAATTTTATATTGATTCAATTAAAAAGTTATACGTAAATTGTTCTCTAGTAAATGTCAAGATGAGTAATTTGAGCTTATTAAACAGTATTGACCTGTAAAATAGCGGGTTGTCATAGTTGACCAGATAGAAAACATGTGTGTGCTATATTCGAATTACCTAGGTAGATGGCAAACTACCTACTTGAGGGCAAAGTTTGAGATATTATCATTATTACATCAATGTTATTGATGCCGGTTAACGTTTGCGTGTCATGAGCTTATCAAATTATACGACGCTTACCCGATATTTGTATTTGTTATAAATGTCATACAGACTTTATAAATCTTGTGTTCAACTATGTACTTTAAACCTTATGAATTTTACTCAACCTTTGTGTTGACTTTTTAGCATGTTTATCTCAGGTATTTGAAGTATTGATTTTCTGGCATTGGAGTGGCGTGAAGACTATTGATGGCTATCTACTTTCTTTTTCTTTAATAACTACCATTCAAAAAATCTTTAAACTACTTATGTCCTTTGAGTGCTTTGCACTGTTGGGAACTTTTTGACTTTGGTGTTTTGCTATGAATTGAATGATATTTATTTTAAAACGTCTCTTATGAGTTCGTTTCTATGATTATGGTTGTCTTATTGTGAAGTAACCCCCAAACCTTTATTTTACATTGCAAATTATATTTTTATTCCACTGCAAAAACCTATATATTTCCTAGGGTGTTACAGAATGGTATCAGAGCCTCGGTTTATAGTGAACGAGGTCATGTTTTTCTCGACTATAAATAATTTTTCGTGTCAAAATGTTTTCACTTCGATAGCCATCAGTCCTCCGTGCCACTTTGCCCCTTTATCGATTTTATATGTTATACATATACTAATACTATCATTATACTTGGGATTTCACTTCCATTGTTTCACTTTATATATATATATATATAGATTTGGGATCAAATAAGATCAATGTTAAAGTTCTAAAAATAAGATCAATGCAAGAACCAATAGGAGGAGGGCATGTGTCAATACATTTAATTCACAAAAAAAGAAAAAAGAAAATTAATAAAAATTAATTTATATAGCTTAGAGGGCATTTTAGTAATTTGTCAATACACCATATCATTCAATAGGAATTAACACCATAACCGTTTTTTTCCCGGTTCTTCAACTTATTTCATCAAAGGCATATCATTCAATGATATCCCAGATTCTTAGCTCAATGATATTCATATTCAATTATTATTAGCACAAGATCATATATCTTTATCATTTTGATACAAACGCAATTCCATTCCAGTTTTCACAATATCTATTCATTTCCAGTTCGTGTTCTAATTCATCATGAATGATTCGATAAATATTCAGTTTGCTGATAATTATGTTGCAGGTTACATATTCGTTTTTTAATATTTGCATTTTATTATGTTTTTTTGTTTTTGAATGAATAATATTACAGACTCTGTTTTTGTTCATGTGTTTTTGTGTGTTTGATAATGCATTTGATCATTTTTGTGAGTGTTTTTGTTCATCCACATACAGTTAAAAAACCTTAAGTTCACAGTAGCCTTCTTGTTTGATTCTCCGATTGATGTGAAGTAGAGAACCAGAAAATTGAGCTTAAACATCCAATTTATAAGTGTGTTTGGTACAAATTTATTGTTTGTATGTATTTGGTGTGTTTGGTTTATAGCATCTATAACTTTAAAAGCATGTCTACTGATACAACGATACATTCACATGAATCAAATGGGTGTATATATGATGAAACTGTGTATACGTGAATTGGTATGTATATGTGAATTAGTTTAAAGAACAAAAGCTTATTGTAAATTGGTACCAAACACACTTATAAATTGGATGTTTAAGCTCAATTTTCTGGTTCTCTACTTCACATCCTCCTTCAGCTTGTAGAATAACAACATTTTTTGATTTTGTAATTTGATAAAAGTTCCTAACGCGTATTCCATTTTTTTAGGTGAACCACTCACTCCGCGAGCAGTTAATAATGAGCAAGACATGTTTGGGGAGTCAAATTTTACACCTCCTCATCATCAGGTTGGAAGTTTTCAGCCCACTCCTAAAGGTACTAAATTTTGGATCCCCAAAGTTGTTAATAAACCTGTTGAAGGAACAGTCTTTGATACACTTGAATTAGCTCAAAAGGCTTACAAAGATTATGCAAGAGAAGGTGGTTTTGAGGTTAGAAAGGGTGGTCAGAAGTACACCAAAGAAAACAAAGAAGAGCCCAACAATAAGTATTTTTATTGTGTTAGACAGGGTTTTAAACCGCCACCTAAGCCTGAAAATAAAAAAAGTGATAACCCACAAACCACCAACCCTTTAGGCATTAATAAGGTCATAAAAAGAAGGAAACGTGCATCTTGTCGTTGTGGATGTAACGCACAACTTAGACTTAAGAAGAGACCTGATGGAAAGTATATTGTGACCAAGTTCTTTGAGAAACACAACCATAGCTTGGTATATGAAGACGATATCAAGTATCTTAGGACATCTCGTAGGCTGACTTTCACCAAGCAGCAATTGTTAAACCAGCTTTCTAATGTCAGCTTAGGCCCCGTTAGATCCTGGAAAGTGTTGAAAGAAATGTACGGTGGATTTGAAAATATAGGCGCAACAGATGTTGAATGCAAGAATTACAGGCGTGGGTTGAGTGATTTTATTGGTGATCGTGATGCTCAAATGGTCGTTGATAAGCTGTTGAGTCGGGAAGAATATTTCGATGATTTTTCTGTTGAATACAAACAAGATAAAAATACTAAAGCTTTGGTTGGATTGCTTTGGGCAGACGAGCAAGCCAAGCGTAATTACACTGCCTTTGGTGACGTTGTGTCATTTGACGCCACGTTTCGTTCAAACAGGTATCTTTAGCATAATTCGTTTCTTTTTAAGTTAACTAGTTTTGTCTAACACACAATCATACAAATTTGTATGTATTTGGTGTAGGTACAATATGGTGCTTGTGCCTTTTACGAGCATTGATAATCACAATAGATGTGTCATATTTGCTGCAACTTTGTTAGCGAGCGAATCTGAAAAAAAATACACGTGGCCGTTGAAGAGGTTTAAAAAGATATTTGTTAAAGTTCCAAAGGTTGTTGTCACTGATCAAGATCCGGCAATGAAGATAGCAATTGAAAAGATACTCCCGGATACCCGCCACCGTCTATGTATGTGGCATATAATGCAAAAACTCACTACAAAGGTATGTTTTTTAAGTAAGATGCTATGTCATTTGCTAAAACCTGTAATTATACTAAGAAAAAAAATATTGCTGATATGTTCATGAGTGTTTGAACAAAAAAAATTAATGCCTTAAAAATGATTCGTGAACCACTTTGGATCAGCAATAAGTAGACTTGTTTTGGGAGCCCATTTTGTATTAGTAGACTTGCTTTTGAACCAAGCACCCATTTGATTCTTATTTTGTATCAGTAGACTTGTTTTGGGAGCCCATTTTGTATCAGTAGACTTGTAAGTTGGTATCTGATCTTGTATGTCTTCTGGAATGTATCGTTGTATCAGAATGTATCCGTGTATATGTGAATGAACTAAAAGACACCTATAAAGTTATAGATGTGATAAACCAAACACACATATAGTTAGTGCTAATATGCGAATTGGTATGTATATGTGAATCAGTTTGTGAATTGGTATGCTAAAATAAGTAGACTTGTTTTGGGAGCCCAATTTGTATCAGTAGACTTGCTTTTGAACCAAGCACCCATTTGATTCTTATTTTGTATCAGTAGACTTGTTTTGGGAGCCCATTTTGTATCAGTATACTTGTAAGTTGGTATCTGATCTTGTATGTCTTCTGGAATGCATCGTTGTATCGGAATGTATCCGTGTATATGTGAATGAACTAAAAGACACATATAAAGTTATAGATGTGATAAACCAAACACACATATACTTAGACTTGCTTTTGAACCAAGCACCCATTTGATTCATGTGAATGTATCGTTATATCAGTAGACTTGCTTTTGAAAGTTGGATGTGGATCAGCAATATGCGCTTTTTTTTTTCATTTTTTTTCTCGTATGTTGCATACCTGCATTTTCCTTTTTCTTGACATATACTTGAATTTTTCATTTTGGTTTTTCCTGATAAGTTATATGGGTGTTTGGATCATCACACATACACGTTTTAAACCATGTTGAAAGCATGAATGTATGCAAGTATGATTATACAATTTTGACAGCATTGTTGTTTTTGCCTGAAATATGTGTTTAGGTCGGACCAGACTTATGCAGCAACACGGATTTTAAATGGCATTTGTGTTCCATTGTATGGACAGACAAGATTGAGCCCGATGTGTTTGATGAACAGTGGAATGAGATAATGAAAGATTTTGATCTAACTGAACACAAATGGCTTCATGATATGTTTGAAATGCGATTAAAGTGGATACCTGCCTATTTCAGGCATGAATCGATGTCGGGGCTAATGCGCACAACATCGAGGTCCGAAAGTGAGAATCACTTTTTTGGATAGCTGACAAACCCACATTTGAGTTTGATCGAATTCCTGAGTCACTTCGATACTGCAATGGACTCCCAACGATTCAAATATGGGAAGCATACGCATGACTCAAAATACACAACTCCTGATTTCAAAACTCACTTACAGGTTGAAAAGGAAGCCGCTGAACTTTATACACACACCCTGTTCTATGACGTTCAGGATGAAATCTTTGGGTCACTGTATCATTGTTGTTCCCTGAATGTACAACAAGATGATACATCCTTCACTTATGTGATTCGTGATACTGAAGCAGATTACAAATTAAACGGCCAATCATTTGAAGTTAAATATGAGGTGACGCTACCCGTATTTTTGTTTTTGTTATATAAATGTATGTTCAATCTGCCAAGTTTTAATCTTTGTTTTCTTTTTAATGTAGGTCAAGTATGTACCAGCTAGTTGTGACATCAATTGCAGTTGCTTAAAGTACGAGTGTTATGGGTTGCTGTGTCGTCATATTTTTTATGTTCTAAGGTTGTCCAAGGTGTACCATTTCCCTAGACAATACTTGCAGCGAAGATGGTCAAAGCATGCTTTGCCTAACAAGTCTGCCAGAAGGCCCGTGGATGTGGCAAGCTCGTCAAATCCAGCAGAATGTGTTAATGGTATTCTTAGGGAAATTTACGGTACCGTTGAAGACTCGGTTACCCATTTGGTCACTGATATTCAGAAGCTTGACACTTACAAGGATGACCTTGCTGCATTACTAGAACAAGTGAAACTTGATATACCAAACGCCCCTGAATTGAACAAGAAGGACTTGTATGCTGCTGCGCTTGGTGTCAAGGAACCTGAGACGGTTAACATTCTTGCCCCTGAATGTCGTAATAAAGGATCTGTTTCTTTGAAGAGGCATCAAACACAGGCCGAGATAGCTATGATTCAATCGAACAAGCCTCCGCGTCTTTGCAAGTATTGTGACACACATGGTTATCATGATTCTCGCAACTGTCCCAAAAAGAAAGCAGATTTGGAAGCACAGATGGTCGATCCCAACCACGTTGAAGAATAACATTTTTATTTGTTTTTACCGTATAAACAATTTCATTGCTTTTTTTGAGTCATTTTTATAACTACTGGTTTATTGGTTATGTCGGATTATTATGGTTCCTTAGGAATCATTTTTAATGGAATGCATTTTGTTCATTTTCTCACCTGGTCTCAATATGAATCATGTTCCATGTGTGTTAATTGATTTGACATATACGTTACGGTCTTGGGTATTTTGGTGTACAATCATTATTGTAAATGTCAATAATGTTAACTGATTGATTTGACATACATGTTACGGAATTGGAATGTATCTGTGTACAAGATAGTTGTGCTTAGCCTAAAAAGCATATAACTTGTGCTGTTATGTCAATAGGTTATATGAACCAAGCACCCATTTGATTCTTATTTTTTTTGCTGAACCAAACACAAACATAACTTTCTACTTTTGCTGAACCAAACACACTTATAAACTGTGTGTGTTCCGGTATGTGACTTCCTTGAATGTCGCAATAAGGGATTGGTATGTATCTATGTATCTATTGATTTGAATGTGTATGTGTATCTACGAATGAGGAGGTGTATCTATAAAGTTGTATGTGTGCTGAAACAAACACAATATCTAACTCAGGTGTGAATTTGGTGTGTATATATGAATCTGTGTATCTATGAATGAATTTGAATGATTTTGGTCTTGAATATAGCTGGTCTTGAAACTATAGCTAGTATGGTTATTTTAACTTTAAAGAACAAAAGCTTATTGTAAATATAGCTGGTCTTGAAACTCCACGTCTTTGGTAAGCACAACTATCTTGTACACAGATACACTCCAATTCCGTAACATATATGTCGCTGAACCAAACACACTTATAAATTGTGTGTGTTCCGGTATGTGACTTCCTTGAATGTCGTAATAAAGGATTGGTATGTATCTACGTATCTGTTCATTGGAATGTGTATGTGTATCTATGAATGAGGAGGTGTATCTATAAAGTTGTATGTGTGCTGAAACAAACACTTATATAACTCATGGGTGAATTTGGTGTGTATATATTAATCTGTGTATCTATGAATGAATTTGAATTAATTTGGTCTTGAATATAGCTGGTCTTGAAACTATATCTAGTATGGTTATTTTAAATTTAAAGAACAAAAGCTTCTTGTAAATATAGCTGGTCTTGAAACACATTTTATCTACTAATTGCTGTGACAATCAAACATAGTTACTATGGTTATTTTAACTTTAAAGAACAAAAGCTTATCCAGACACACAAATAATACAACTGAAAATCTTGTTATGATTGTTTAATATCGCAGTGATATACACACCGTTCGATTACATAGTTAGCTTATCATCTCATGCTTATCATTGTTATTATTATCTTGTTTACATAATACAACTGAAGTTGTGTTTCACAGTTGTACCATAACCCGTGTGCCAAATCTTCAATACATCTTTTTCCAGACTAAACAAGTCTCACTTTGCCAAAACAACCAAAAACCTGTTAAATTTAACACATAATGATGACCATTTTGTCGCACATCTTGTAAATGTCTTGTACTAAAAACTTATACTTTGGAAAGATAAATTAGCATAACATTTCATAAAAAGATAACATTTCATAACAAGATAACTTAGCATCTTGCTACACATCAGTTCAACCATTAGATAACATTTCATAAAAAGATAAATTAGCATCTTGCTACACATCAGTTCAACCATTAAGTGTACCAAAATACTAAAACTCTAACTGACGCTACACCAACCATTATAACCCAAAAGTAACCTAACTGCAACCCCATTCCAACAAACTTATTATGCCATTGACACGCTATAGTACTTGCGTAACACGCACATTACATGTTTCATATGAAGCAGCCTCCAACCTTTGCTTTTCTAATAAAGGCAGCAACTTGAACGCTTCAACTTCAGTTTCAAAAGAAGTTTTCTTCTCATTTATGTCCGACAATAGTATTTTTGCAGCATACTTCTTACGGAGATCATCCAGTTGCTTCTGCTGATCCTTCCCTTCTCTTCTTAACTCACAAAGGTCATCATATTCCCCGCCGAAGAGGTACGTCTCCATGTGTCGCATCGCAAAAACACCACAGTCAATGACGTTTTTCTTTGTCATACATCCCAAGCGTAAGATCATGCGGTCAACATTCCTCAGAAACCCCTGTGCTGGATGACTTTCGAATGAAAGGAAGTCTTCAAACCTGGCGACCTGTTGGATTGATTAACAAACAGTGTAGTTACTTTCCAAATATTTTTTCTGCATTTACCCGCATAGTATTTAAAAAGACAAACTTTCATTCGTATTTAAACGTACCAGAAACTCAACTAGACCACCATATCTCTTTGACACATCCTCAATCTCTGAAAGCATATTATCCAGGATATGTACCTCCTTCCTTTTGAGATGGATACATACAACGTAAAAATGACTACCTTGAATTATGGGGAAAAACACCTATCACATACAAGTATACACATAGATTATTAGCCGTTTTCATTTTCAAATACAACTTATCTATTACAATTATGTGTCATTTTCACATAAGTAGATTTTTAGGTCACAAATATTACCAAATCCACATTAGCCAAACTTCCATACGCAGTTCTTCGCAAAATGCCCACCATGCCTTTAATGAATTTATCTGATGACTCCTTGACATCCAATTGTTGGCCTTTCAAATCCTTTACATCCCATTGGCGTTGTTTCCATGTAATTTTTTTTATTAGTGACAGTTTAATAACATAAACAAGCATCTGAAAACAAGGTTCACGTATGCTTAATATGTACCATACTACTAATGTCTTATATCATACATACCATAAGCGAGGTATCACAAAACACCTTGCACATAAGCTTCTTCGGATCACGGTATTTCTCAGCATCATTTAGGACCTTTGTGAACATGTCTACCGCCTCACTTGATATCTTTATTCCCGGGCACAAGCTCTCAAACACGATCCTCGGTGCATATGCATAATCTGTCTGGAACAGGATGTCCCTATAACACAAATACCAATCAATAAACAAAAAAAAAATTACCAGGTTATATGTAACAATTATTACTAACACATGTTTACTTACGTTTCTGATAAACGACCACTGAACAAACAATCAGTAGCTCTTTTCTCGTGCCACGACAAACCAGCAACCAAAGAACATGCCCTTCTTATCCACGGGGAACATAAGACTTCCGCTGGTCTGCCATAACGTTTAGGCCTTACATTTGTATCCTTTGGGATAACGGTCTGTAAGGGTTCTACATCACAAATGGTGTACGGAGTAATTGACCCATTAGACACATTTCCCGACACACCTGATTCTTGTCTACCAACTCTTAATTTTTCAGGAGTAAAACAATCGAAATGTGGTAGATCTTGAGAATCATAAACCTGTAGGGATTCCAACAGCTCTTCCGCTTCAGCAAAGGATTTGTCACCACCTGACACATCTACACTCCTACCCTGTGTTGCAGGTGGTTGTGTTATGTTTAGATCGAATTTTGAGACATTCACCTGATCACTTCTTAGCCTTTTCTCTTTATTACTTCTTTCTGCTGACACCTGTTCACTATATGCTACATAAGCAGATGGTGTCCCATAAAACTGAGTAAACGGGAATGGCTCATCCGGTGCGTCCTTCAAACTCCACGTTTTTGGTACATCTTTTTCCGGAGTACAATAATCCCCATCATTCCCGCCCTCAGTTGGTTTCGTACTTTCATTTGCTGGCTCACGAAACAAAGCATCACGTAGCTCCCTCATCCGAATAAGTCCTTCATCAGTAGGATTTTCTTCAAGCGCCTCATCCAAGGCCTCGTCTGCCTCATCTATAAGCTCCCCCGCTATTTTGTATTTTTCCGCCAGACTCTTTATAATTTCCTGTATTACAGCCAAAAAACAAATGACAAATCAACCTACAAAATATTTCATGAACCATATATACGTTACAATATACCAAGTAAGTAATACTATTTTTTAGTTACACCCGGAAAAACACGTGCTTCTAGTTTACCATTTATATTCCATTTGGAAGCAGAATTAACATATGTATACGTGGATTAACGATACATTTTTTAAAAAACAAAACATCTAAATAGTGCTATAAGTATAACAATACATCAACGGGTGGCTTTTCTTTAAATAACATACAACGATACAAACACTTTGCACATACAGGGTACCACACCAACATACATACATTCACATACGTTCTACAACTAACTTTTTAAAAACTATTTATAATTACCTCAACACTCTTCGTACTGACCTCCACACTCTTTGGACTTAACCACTCTTCTTCTAGTTTGTTGAACAGGTCCACTGTCTAATTGTTTACCAATGGCATCTGAACATCCCCATTTCCTATACTTTTGCGCATCGATTCAGCGTACACAACCTGTGGGATCATTACATTTTTCAATACACAACAAAATTTTTGTTTTAAAATAAAATTTGACTGATACATTATATTTTATAACATACCAACAGAACGATCACCGGCCCGCAATAATGGGAAGTCCTAATCCATGTTTTTTTGGTCCTAACGAGACACTCAAGAACATAGCTACACCAATCAAATCCAAGGATATCGTTCTCATCCTGGATACAGTTAAAAAACCTTAAGTTCACAGTAGCGTTCTTGTTTGACTCTCCGATTGATGTGAAGTAGAGAACCAGAAAATTGAGCTTAAACATCCATCCTCCTTCAGCTTGTTGGGTGTATATCTGTTTCTCGACGGGGATGTGTTTATACCTTGTCGTACGTTCAAACTGCTGCTTCCATTCAACAACAAGACGGTGTCTTGAATCAGCTTCATCAACTGCTTCCACAGGTACATTCCCCATTGGTATCCCAAGCACATCTCTAACTGTCTCCCTCGTAATACTTATGGCCTTACCATCCACATTCAGTACGCATCTATCCTCATCGAAGTTATCTAACAGCCAATAACTTAATCTAGTTGGTACGTCCTTAATGCTAAACCCAAGTACAGCTCCAAACCCCATCTCCTTAACATCTTCTCTCTGTTTTGGGGACAGGTTTGGTAGTAGACGATGCAACGACCATAACGATATTCGTTGATGTATCCTGTCTACATCAGGTACCTTACAACCAACACCCTTTTCACCCTTATTCTTTGCTACAGCCTCACTAACCAACTTACTCTTGCGAATTCGCTTCCTCACCCCGACCTCATTATCAACATCTTCCTCATCCTCCTTCTCCTCATCAACTAGACCCTTTTTTCCACTTTTTTTATTCAAACCTAGTTTCCTTTTACCAGCAGTCTTCTTCCCAACTTGTTCCTTGGAAACAATATAGAATTTACTTATCTTCCGCTTTCCCTTCTTGACTACACCCCCTTCATCATCTTTTTCCTGATCCCCCCCCAAGTGAAGGTAAAAACACATCCCCTCCCAGACTACCCACAGGACGTTTCTTTACACGTAAACTTCTTGTTCGTGACCTCCTATTACCTCCATTAAATCCAGTGTCTGTAGCATGTACATCAAAATATGCATATGTTATAACAATACACATCCTAATTGGTTGAAACACATGTATTCAAATCACCTAACAAAAGGTAATTTTTAATCGGCACCGCGTAATGCATCACATGTATGTTTTACTTAATGTACTCACTATACAATACTACATCACATACCAAATTACATACCGTAACACATTTTGATTCGCGTATACACAGTTTGATCACATATACAACTTTATATCGATATTTGATTCATTCAAAGATACACATATACAATACTAAACAATTCACAAACTGATTCACATATACATACCAATTCTCATATTAGCACTAACTATATGTGTGTTTGGTTTATCACATCTATAACTTTATATGTGTCTTTTAGTTCATTCACATATACACGGATACATTCCGATACAACGATACATTCCAGAAGACATACAAGATCAGATACCAACTTACATAGCATAACAAATATTGATTCACATACACACACCAATTCACACATGTGTGTTTGGTTCACCACATCTATACCTTTATATGGGTCTTTGATTCATTCATATATACACAGATACATTCCGATACAACGATACATTCCAATACACTCATAGCTACATAGATTCATATACACCCACCAATTCACACATGAGTTATATTCATGTTTGTTTCAGCACACATACAACTTTATAGATACACAGATTCATTTATAGATACATAGATACATAGATACACTCCAATCCACAGATACATAGATACATACCAATCCCTTATTACGACATCCAAGGAAACCACGTACCAGATCACATCCAATTTATAAGTGTGTTTGGTTCAGCAAAAAATAAAAAGTTATGTTGGTTTTGGTTCAGCAAAAAATAAAAAAAACAGATGGGTGCTTGGTTCATTGAAACCTATTGACATAACAGCACAAGTTATATGGTTTTTAGGCTAAGCACAGCTATCTTGTACACATATACATTCACACAAACAACAACAACACGCATATAAAACAAAAACATACACATTTAGACATAACTACACCAAAATTGTTGCAATCAAGTTCATTCATACCTGCTACATCATCATTTTCTTGATCACTAGTTAAATCAATGGTCCCAACAGCTGGTCCATCGATTTTCGCCATTTGATCACTTAACCTATAACTTCTTCGAACTTCAAAATCAACAAGCAAGTAGGCGTTTTTTTTTAGTATACGCTTACACAATACACTAAACATTAAACTTCAAAGATCAAAAAAGTGGATCACTTACCTCTCAAAATTGGCGGTAAATCACCAATGCCGTGGTCGTCTTCTATGTTACTCATGCTTTTATAACACTAGGTTATAATCAGTTGCTACACAATCGAAATCCCCAAATTGTTGCCGTGTATAATTCTTGATGATATGAATTTAATTTCGAAAAGATTGAATGACGGAGGAAGTTGTGTAACTGATGAGTGTTTTTTTCTTCTTTGACTATAAGTCAAATCAACTCTCATTTATTTAGATAGATTCCGTTTGATAAAAACTAGCCCGCTCTTTATTTAGTTACAATATATGATACATATGCCCCTATACTTGTTTTTAATTACAAAACAGCCATCCATCTCATTAAACACAACATACAATGATCCAACGGTCTAGATCGGGTCTTACTTTTACAACTTTAAGCATGATCTCACAATAACCCCCCTATATATATATATATATATATATATATATATATATATATATATATATATATATATATATATATATATATATATATATATATATATATATATATATATATATATATACCCACTAGGGTTTTTCCCTTCTACTAATAAACCTCCACCGGAAATCACTATTCTGGCGCCGTCATTGCCTCCGGCGAACTTTTCCGACCACCTCTGATCTTCCACCACCGCGTAGATCAAAGCCCTCTTATCATTTCTGGAGCGTTTGGGAATGTGAGGAGCACATTTGGTTTGTGTTTGGAGCTCACCGCCGCGACTACCACCATCACCACCACACGCCACCACCACTCTCTCTCTCTCTCTCTCTCTCTCTCTCGTTGGTAAGCTTACGCGCCACCCCCTGTTGTTATTTCTTCATCTTTATCAAACCCTAAACTAATAAAAGTTATAAAAAAAAAACGTTTTCATTATAAAACCTTAACTAAAACAATTGTTTTAAACTAAAAATCGTGTGGATCTAACGTTTTGTTGCTCGAACCACCGTGACTCGCCGCCGAGTTGCGTGACTCGTCCGAGTCAACTCACGAGCTGAGTTGATTCGGATCCTAGTCGTGTTTATTTATTTATATTGTTATTATTTTGTGTATTATTGATTATGTGGTGAAGTTATTTTGCGAGTTTGATTGTTTTGGTTTGAATTTTGTTTGGCCGAGTAGTGTAGGAGTCAGATAAGGCCTTGCCATGACTCAAGGGAGTCACGGCCAAGCGTTTGTTGAATTTGTTCTTGTCGTATGTTGGGTTTGGTTTGAGTTTTGGTTTAGCCGAGGAGCACATAGCTCGAATAGGGCTTAGCCGTGGCTCAAGGGAGTCACGGCCAAGCAAGGGTTTGGTCAAAATTGTTTTGTGATAAAGATTGGTTTAGCCGTGGGGTTGGATTAATATTTTTGAGGTCAAGTTGGTTGTAGATGAGGGATTGGGAAATTGATTTGTGGTCGAATTATGTTGGCCGTGGTATACTTGGTTATTATTGATGTTGGAGTTATTTATTTTCGCCATGGTTTTTATTTGTGAAGTATTGGTTAAATGACATTCACGGCGAGTGACGTTATGTGTACCACGACACATAAAGTGTCGTGGGGACTTGTAAATATTTTTAGTCCAAACAAAATGGTGATTGAGTTGTTAGCAAGGTTTTGGTAACCTTGAGTTGGTCGTATACGTTCGTGTCAAAAAATAATGTTTTAAACTAAAACGAGTGTTGGGTTGGCTAATGGGCTAAGGAGCCCATTAATGTAATTTGAGTCTTATGGTGACATTGGGCCTAAAGCCCAATAGCGTGTGTTGGTTATGTTTTATATTTTTCGTTATTTATTTCATTTAACATATACTAACTTAATTCATTGTTTTGTTGTTTTGTCGATGATGTTTCGGACGCTAATTGGGAGTACTTGGATACCGATATGGGATTTGGAATACTTGTCACTATTACCTAAGCTTTGGATGAAATGTATGTTCGTTAATAGATTTACGGTATTAGCCGAAGGGCTTATGGATGATTTTGTACCCCCAATACAAAATGGCCGATAAACCCGACACTAATATTCACGCGAATGATAAAGACGGATAATTACATGAAACTTGTAAAATTTGTGATAATTGTATTTAATTTGTAAAACTTGTCATTTGTATTTAACTTGTATAAATTTGTAATAGTTTAGTATATTATAAATTGTTATTCAATAAGTCTTAACGACTTGGTAAATATGGTATAAACGGATTTTTTTATAATTTAAAACGATTATGATCGCTAACATCATGAACCTTTTATTAGCTAGACGTTTCTTTACTAAACCATAACGTTTTCTCAAACTATTTGGGTTACCGGGTAAAACACTGAAACAACATGTTGATGTTTTATTTCCTATTTCACTTTTTATCTTTTCTTTCTTCTCTTATTCCTATTCGTTTTTCTTTTCTTTCCGTTTCTTGATTCTTTCTATGTGTTTGATTGTCTTTTGTCGACTTCCATCGTCTTGCGTATTTCGCTCTCGAACTATATTTTCTAAAAACCACACGAGAAACAAAATATTTTATTCAACAACATGAGTATTCCACGAAACATTATTTTTATATATTACTTTTTCAAGTATCATTTTAGAGACGTATTACTAAATAACTAGGTTGTGCTGAGGCTTATCTGTTGTGCTCTTCTGTCTGATCATATTGAGATATCTTGTTCTTTTACTGCTAAGGTGTGATTCATAGCCCCACTCTTTACTTTTAAATTACTTTATAAACCCGTGGGGGAGATACATGCTACTTACTTTTTATGAACACAATTGTTTAAACGTATGCTTTCCTGATTATGATGATTATGCTAAGTACCATTATTGCCGGAAGCAAGTCCCTTTATCATGAACCATTAATCACTTGCGAGTGAACGCGAATATAGTGTATAGGCCTATAGGACTGACGCACCCCACTTTGTTGACCAGATAGGAAACATTTGTGTGCTATATTCGAATTACCTAGGTAGATGGCTAACTACCTACTTGAGGGAAAAGTTTGAGATATTATCATTATTACATCAATGTTATTGATGCCGGTTAACGTTTTCGTGTCATGAGCTTAGCAAATTATACGACGATTACCCGATATTTGTATTTGTTACAAATGTCATCCAGACTTTATAAATCTTGTGTTCAACTATTTACTTTAAACATATGAATTTCACTCAACCTTTGTGTTGACTTTTTAGCATGTTTATCTCAAGTATTTGAAGTATTGCTTTTCTGGCATTGGAGTGGCGTGAAGACTATTGATGGCTATCTACTTTCATTTTCTTTAATAACTACCATTCGAAAAACCTTTAAACTACTTATGTCCTTTGAGTGCTTTGCACTGTTGGGAACTTTTTGACTTTGTTGTTTTGCTATGAATTGAATGGTATTTATTTTAAAACGTCTCTTATGAGTTCGTTTCTATGATTGTGGCTGTCTTATTTTGAAGTAACCCCCAAACCTTTATTTTCCGCTGCAAATTATATTTTTATTCCGCTGCAAAAACCTATATTTTTCCCAGGGTGTTACAAGACTGAAGACTTAAGGACTGAAGGAAAGGTGGGACAAGGCGGGAAACATTTGAAATGATAAGGAGAATTCCTTATCAAGCTAAGGTCATACTTTTCCTGAAAGGCTAAAGTTCAGGACAGTGTCATCATTGTCCTTCAGAAAGCAGTATTGTCCTATACCCAAAATAGAAAATTGTAACAGAAATAATGATGACGTATAGTCCGCATTCGGGTCACGAACCCGACCAATGGACGCTACTAACACTCAAGCCCATCACGAATGGGCTATCACGATAATGGTTTGGGCTTACGAAGGCCCAAACCCGAAGTTATTTATGGTCTTGATATAGGATATCTCTTATTTATGGGATATGTATCAAACGACCGACTTAGGCGGGATACGCCAAAGAGTGAGGAACACGAAACCAACAAGGATTTCGTGTATATATAGAGGGCATCTCGGCTCTCATTAAGGTACGATCTAATAACCCTAACTCTTCAACTAAACCCTAAAACCGATTACTTACTCTCACGCCGGAGGATAATCGTGGGAGACAATCCCACGATAAGCCTAACGGTGTCTTTTTGTTCTCTTAGTGCGCAGGTCTCAATCATTAAGATCTAATTGATACGGGAACAGGAATCCAAACAAGGAACGCCCAACTTTTGTATCAACAAGTGGCGCCATCCGTGGGACCATACACTAAGAACTTTACTAAGAACTAGAATGACAAAGCACGGAAACCCAAACCTGCGGACTCCGCAGGCGAAGAAAACGCATGGTGACCTACAGGGGGATAAGCAGCAAACTGATTCAGCCACTAAGCAGGCCTCTGGAACAACCAGTGCGCCTAAAAACCGAGGATCATACTCAGATCTGGTCTTTACTGCAGTAGAACCGCCCACAAGGATTACCCATGCTACTACAACAACCACTAGCGCGGAAGATCTACAGCGCACTCCTTTCACCATGCCAGAATTAGACCTCACTAAACCGCCAAATGCGCCTATCCGAAACAAGGGTCCTGATTCGAAAACAGACATCCTCGCGCTGGAAGGAGTCACGCCTGAACTAGCGCCAAGTGATTTCGTGTCTCAAAACTATGAAACCTTGGCAGCGCTTATGCGAGAGGAAGCAAAAAAGAGGTCAAGCCAGAGCCTGCAAGCCCGGCTCAACTTCGACCCTGAGCGTGAAGCATCCCCACCGCGCTACCGAAAGGAAAGGCGCGAGAAGGATAGCCACCGACACACCCGTGTTTACTAGGATTGGAAGGAAAGTTGTGGAAGATGAAGCAGCCGAATTTCAATATCTAGAGGAACATGGTGACGATGGACGACGCACCAATGTCCACACTAGGCTTGGTAGTCGCAGGATTCACGATAGACTTGGGCGACGGGTCTCCCCAAGCGAAAGCCCTTCAAGCTCGAATTCTGAGGATAGTCGGCGCATGCGCCGCAAAAGAGTAAACTCATCCTCAAGTGACTCCTCGGACAACGAGGACAAAGAAACAGGACACTGGAAGTCCAGGAGAAGATACAGCGACCAGGAAGATGAAGATATGTCTCGTCCCAGGCGCCGCCAAAAGGTTGACGCATTCACTCGGCGCATCAGTGATTTTTCAGAAGATAAGAGAAGGCGCATGCCCGCTAATGTTAAAACTTATGATGGGACAGGTGATCCTGATGACCACCTAAAAAATTTCGAATCAACAGCAACCATCGAAAATTGGCCACAACCTGTGTGGTGCCACATGTTTAATTCTACATTAGTAGGGAATGCGCGAAACTGGTTCAGTAAGCTTCCACGTAGAAGCATCGATGGGTTTGAAGAGTTGCGGAAGGAGTTTCGTTTGAACTTTACTCAGAGGAAGAAGTGCGCCAAGAACCCTGTCGAACTCGCTAGGGTAAAACAGCGCCAAGGGGAATCCACAAGCGCTTTTATGGAGCGCTTTAAAGACGAATGCATACATGTCAAGGCATGCCCCGAAATACTAAAGATCTCAGGGTTTATGAACGGAATCAATAACCCAGAACTTATCAAAAAGTTAAATGATAGGGTTCCCCAAACCTTTGATGAACTTATGAAGCGCACGAGGTCCTTCATCCAAGGAGAAGCCGCCGCTGCGGATAGCAAGAAAGGCTACTCAAACTATAGGTCACAAGAACAGCCAAGGAGACAATCCAATGACCAGAGTAGCAATCGTAATAAAAGCTACCGCAGTCAGGGGGCGGACGAGAAAATGACAAATATACTCCACTAACAAAGACTCCAAAGGAGATATTTGCGACGGAAGGCGCGAACTTTTCGAGACCCCCACCGATGCGCACCCCAGAAGATCGGCGCGTAGGGAACGGATACTGCGAGTATCATGGACAGAAGGGCCACACAACCAATGAGTGTGTCCAATTGCGCCAATTAATTGAGAAGCTAGTAAAAGAAGGCAGATTGGACCATCTAGTTAAGAACATCAAGGATGGGAAAGACAAACAGAAGACCGGGGGCAAAAAAGAAGCACCTAAGGACAAGGCTGACACAATCTACATGATACAATCATGGCAGCGAACGACTAGGCAAAAGGTCAGCCAGAAATTTTCTCATGGAAGCGAAATCTCTTTCCCCACCTTGACTGCGGACAACGCAGTGGCGGAACCACTCACCATCGAGATAAATGCGGGGGGTCACGATATCCACCGCATGTATGTTGATGGAGGGGCATCAGCGGACATAATGTATGAGCATTGTTTCAAGAGATTGCGACCTGAGATACAAAGACGGTTAAGCCCAGCCACGATGTCGTTGACTGGCTTCACAGGAGAAAAGATATGGCCCATGGGGAAACTACGACTACTAGTTGTTGTTGGTCATAAGGAACACTCCACGACAGCCTGGATGAATTTTATGGTGATCAGATCTCTCTCGCCATACAATGGCATTATTGGAAGACCAGGAATTTCGGCAATACGCGCAGTACCGTCCATAGCACATGGGATGCTTAAATTCCCGGTAGAAGGCGGCATTGTCACCATCTACAATAACACTGCGCCACCAAGAGAGTGTAACGCGATTACATGTGAGGCGACGCACACCCCAGAACAGAGCGCAGCTAAAGTACCAAATCTGAAGGTCGCAATTCATCCTGATTACCCGGAACAAGAAGTATCGATCGGGGGATCGCTGTCTGATAAAGGCAGAGCTGCCGTGTGCGCACTCTTGCAAAAGAATCTGGATATCTTCGCATGGGAACCAAAGCACATGACTGGTGTGCCACGCTCGATTGCAGAACACAAGTTGAAAATCCGACAAGGATACTCCCCAGTACGGCAGAAAAAGCGCGGCCAGGCTCCAGAGCGCGCAAAAGCCATTCTAGAGGAAGTACACAAACTTGTTGACGCAGGTATCATGCGAGAGGTCTATTACCATGACTGGCTCTCCAATCCAGTGATGGTAGTTGGCGGATGTGCGTGGATTTCACCGATCTCAACAAAGCATGTCCACAAGACTGCTACCCACTACCAGAGATAGACTGGAAGGTAGAATCTTTATGCGGATACCCCTTTAAATGTTTTTTAGACGCATACAAAGGGTACCACCAAATCCAAATGGCTAAAGAAGACGAGGAAAAAACAGCCTTCCACACAAGCCAAGGTGTCTACTGTTATACAAAGATGCCTTTTGGCCTAAAGAATGCGGGCGCCACCTACCAGCGATTGGTAGATAATGCATTTGAAAAGCAAGTGGGCCGCAACCTAGAGGTCTATGTTGACGACCTTGTCATAAAAAGCCATACCGAAGACGAGTTGGTCCGCGACATAGAAGAAACATTCAGAACACTACGAAAGATCAACATGAAGTTAAATCCTAAGAAATGCACTTTTGGCGCTACAGAAGGCATGTTCCTAGGATACTTGATCGAACCTGATGGCATTAAACCATGCCCAGAAAAAACAGAGGCGGTTATCCAACTCCCTTCACCACGCACGTTGAAAGAAGTCTAGTCTCTGAATGGAAAACTAGCCGGGTTGAACAGATTCCTATCCAAATCAGCAGATAAGTCACTTCCCCTCTTTAAAACACTCAAGAAGTGTACAAAAAAGGGAGACTTTCGTTGGACTACAGAAGCGGAAGAAGCTTTAACACAGCTTAAGCAACATATAGCAGCGCTTCCCAAACTAGTCGCACCCCGACCAGGGGAGGAGTTAATTATGTATTTGTCTGCGACTCATGGAGCAGTTAGCGCGGTGCTACTGACAGACAGGAATTCCGTACAAAAACCGGTATACTTTGTAAGCAAAGCGCTCAAGAAGACAGAGATTAACTATAGCCCAATGGAAAAGTTGGTCTTGGCATTAGTATTCGCCGCAAAAAGATTGCGCAGATACTTTCAAGCACACCCAATAGCGGTGATCACGGACCAACCAATCAAGCAAGTTATCTCCAAACCAGACGCATCGGGGCGATTACAAAAGTGGAGTGTATTGCTAAGCGAGTATAACATCTCTTACAGACCACACACTGCGGTTAAGGGGCAAATACTAGCAGACTTCATCATCGAAAAACCAGACACCGATGCTGCACCTCCACTGAGCGAGGTAGAACTACAAGAGCCATGGGTCCTGTTCACGGATGGATCTTCATGCGTGGATGAGTCGGGCGCAGGCCTTATCCTCACCAATCCAGAAAAAATGGAATTCACTTACGCACTGCGCTTTGAATTCACATCTACTAGTAATGAGGCAGAGTATGAAGCCCTAATAGCTGGATTACGCATTGCAACTCGAATGGGTGTACGTAACCTAGAAGCAAATGTGGACTCCCGATTAGTAGCCAACCATGTGTTGGGCGAATATGTGGCTAAAGAGGATAACATGGTTCAATACCTTGACAAAACCAAGTCACTAATCCAAGGTTTTGACAGGTTTACCATTAAACAAGTCCCTAGAGGTGAAAATAAAAAAGCGGATGCGCTAAGCAAGATCACATCTACAAGCTTTGCGCACCTGTCAAAACAAGTGTTAGTGGAGATCCTAAAAAGTAAATCCATCTCGGAGATGGAGATATCCACGGTAATAGAGGAAGAGAATCCTACGTGGATGACCCCTATTGTCCAATTTATAAGCAAAGGCATATTGCCCCATGAGCAGAAGGATGCTCGACGGATACGGCGCGCAGCGCAGAGGTTCGAACTTCGAGATGGTATCCTATATCGGCGCTCATTTCTACAACCATGGCTTCGGTGTGTTGGACCTCTTCAGGCAGATTACGTACTCCGAGAGATCCACGTCGGTTCATGCAGTATGCATTCAGGACCACGGTCCGTCGTGGCACGAGCCTTGCGGTCAGGATACTACTGGCCCACTATGCATCGCGATGCGCGTGATGTGAT
The DNA here is from genome assembly GCA_021014915.2 of Artemisia tridentata subsp. tridentata. NCBI lineage: Eukaryota > Viridiplantae > Streptophyta > Magnoliopsida > Asterales > Asteraceae > Artemisia > Artemisia tridentata. Next base: position 187,784,617 of record CP139502.1, on the reverse strand, counting down.
AAAGAAATGTAGCGATTGCCAAGTTCATAGACCCATCCCGCGCAGACCACAACAAGAGCTAACGCCTATCACTTCTCCATGGCCATTCTATAAGTGGGGTATCGACATTGCTTAGGTGTTGGGAATTAAATAAGTATTTTGTCCACACTAGCTTAGGTGTTGGGAATTAAACCAATAGTTAGTACTGCTAGGTCAAAGTTACAACTGCTGAAGATTAACACTCATAGTACTTAGTCAGTTAGTACTGCTAGTACAGATGGTTAGTATTGATTATGAGATGAAGACATAGTTGAAGACGCGTAAAGATATATATATAGAATAGATATTGTGTATATCTTATAATTATAGAATGATACGAATGTTAGTTTACTTGTAAAGGACTCCTTGTTCTATAAAAGGAGATCCTAGGTTAGGTTTTCAGTATCTCTCATATACGTATTATTGTGAAAGCTTCAAGGTTGTTAAACCCTAGTGATAGTCGAAGATCACTCGTATTATAATAATAATATTGAAGCTATTTGGTTGATTAAACACTTGTGTTCATACATTGTTCATTCACTGTTACATCACACAAACAATATCTTCTAAGTATTAGCTAGTAAATTCCGCGTGCTAGTTAATATTAACTCAAAGTATCTTCAACACAAGGAGTGTGTTTAGATCCTATCAAGTGGTATCAGAGCCAGGTTCTGATACTTTGAATTAGAAGATCCAAAAGAACTTTTCAACAAGGAAGATGGACATGGAAACTCCTCAAACCTCAATCCTTGCCAAACTCCCTATGCTCAAACAAAACGAATATGATCTCTGGAGGCTCAGAATTGAGCAATACTTCATGGTGCAAGATTATGCACTATGGGATATCATTCTCAATGGTGATTCTTTTAAACCAACAACTTCTGAAGAAACACTTGCTGATGGTTCCAAAACTACAAAGCTCAACACTGAACCAGTCACCAATGATGAGAGGATCAAGAAGAAGAATGATCTCAAAGCCAAGAGTTTGTTACTCATGGCAATTCCCAATGATCAGGTGTTGAACTTTAGTCATTATGAGACTTCAAAGACACTTTTTGCAGCAATTGTAGAGAGATTTGGTGGTAATGAAGCTACTAAGAAGGCACAAAGAACACTGCTGAAGCAAAGCTATGAGAATTTTAGTGCCACAAGCACTGAAACTCTTGATCAAGTCTTTAACAGGCTACAAAGAATTGTGAGTCAATTTGCTGGGTTGAAGATAGTGATTCCACAAGAAGACCTGAACATGAAGTTTCTCAATAGCTTGTCTGCTGAATGGAACACCCATGTTGTTGTTTGGAGCAACAAGCCTGAACTAGAGAAGATGACACTTAATGAGTTGTACAACAATCTTAAGATTGTTGAACAAAAGGTGAAAAAGGTAGGAAGAACCAGTTCTATGTTTGGAAATATGGCATTTTTGTCATCCCCCAGTAATAGCAGTACTAATGATGATCCAGATGTTTGTACTGCTAGCCCTAAAGTTAGTACTGCTAGTATAAAAACTAGCACTGCTAGCTTGAGTGATGAAACTATCTATGCCTTTGTATCTGAGCAATCCAATGGGTCTCAAATCTACAATAAAGACCTTGTTCATATTGATGAAGATGACTTGGAAGCAATGGAATTGAAGTGGCAAATGGCTTTGAAAAGCATTAGGGCAAAGAAGTACTTTCAAAGGACTGGAAAGAAGCTTACTCTCAATGGAGGAGATGTTGGTGGCTATGACAAATCCAAGGTGGAGTGTTACAACTGCCACAAGATGGGACATTTTGCCAGAGAATGTAGAAGCCCCAGACAACAGGACAACAAGGGTAAAGGGTACAAAAGTCAGCAGGGAAACAGGAGAATAGTGAATGTGGAAGAGACTTCTTCCAAGGCAATGGTAGCTGTTGATGGAGCTGGCTTTGACTGGAGCTTCATGGAAGAAGAGGAGGAACCAGCTAACTTGGGATTAATGGCCTTCTCTGACTCAGAGGTACATGAGGTTAAAAAGTGTTCTAATTCTTGTCCTGCTTTGAAAGATTATGAGTTACTTAAGAAACAATATGATGATCTTAGGACAAAATTTAATGAAGTAAACTTTAGTCTTTCAAATCATAAAAGAGGAATAGCTGTTTTAGAAGAAAAACTTACTTTTTATAGAAAGAATGAAGAAAACTTTACTAATGATATAGCTGTCTTAAGAAGAGATTTGCAACTTAGAGATGATAAGATGAGTGGGCTTAAGTATGAACTAGAGAAGCTTAAGAAAGAAAAGGAAAACATCCAGTTAAGTGTTGACACTCTTGAATATACATCAAAAGGAGTTCAGAAATTAATAGAGAGTCAAGTGGTTCATAAAGCAAAATCTAGTCTAGGATATAAGTCAGTTGCACCCCCCAATAGAGGAATGTTTGTACCTCCAGGAATTGACTTAGCTCATACTGGCTTAGAAGAGTTTAAGGATGTTGAATTTCCTGGATATGGTCCTAAAACCAATGAGAGTCCAACTAAATTTGTTAAGGCTGAGGATTCTTTTGTGAGTGCAAGTGATACATCACTTTCTGAGGATAAGGTGTCCTCTGGTAGGAACTCAGATGCTCCAACCATAGAGGATTGGACATCTGAAGATGAGGATGATCAGGTTAAGGTTAAACCTGATGTTGTTAAGTTAGAAGTAAAACATGTTCCTAAAGTGGTCAAAAATGAAAATGCAAAACCAGTTAGGAATACTGTTAGATATGCTGAGATGTATAGGTCTAAAAATAGATATTCAGTTCCTAGGGGCAATCAAAGGAACTGGAATAACTTAAAATCTCAACAACTTGGTGATGAGTTTGTTATGCAGAATAAAGTATGTTTTGTGTGTGGTAATTTTGATCATTTGGCTGCATATTGTGACTCAGGTCCATGGAAAAAGAAGGTTTTTGGGAATTCAAGGGTGTATGGGAATACCAATGCTAGGGTGAATCAAAACAGTCCTACTAGATTGACTAACCCTAATGTAAATCATAAGATGACACCCAGAGCAGTCATGTTAAAGTCTGGCATCAAATCAGTTTCTACTGCTAGACCAAACAAGAGTTTTAATTACAAACAAACTGTTTCAAGTGCAAAACCATATTCAAATCATTACAATCATGCACAAACAGTTAACAGGCCATTTTTCAAGAAAACACCTTTGTATAATAAAAAATTGATGCCTAAAGTCAAGCCAACAGTTTCTACTGCTAGGCCAGCAATTCCTACTGCTAGGCATATGAATGATTTTAAGGTTCAATGGGGCAATGTTGTGAAGGCCTCAGCACGTTGGGTATGGAAACCTACCAAACCCAATGGTGCATCAATGACTTTCAATAGATATAATTATATTGATGCACGAGGCAGATCCAAGTCAGTAATGGCTTGGGTCCCCAAAAGGAACTAAATCCTTTATTTTGTGTGCAGGAACATCCAACAAAAGATGGAGAAGATAGAGGGTACTTAGATAGTGGATGTTCAAGGCACATGACTGGTAACATGTCATACCTTTCAGACTTTACACCTCTAGATGGAGGACCAGTTATCTTTGGAGGTGGTGTTGGTGGAAAGATTATTGGTAAAGGTATTATTAAAGCTGGTAATCTTGACTTTGAAAATGTGTATTTTGTACCAGAGCTTAAGTACAACCTTTTTAGTGTGTCACAAATTTGTGACAAACAGAACAAGGTCTTATTTACTGATACTGACTGTCTTATTCTTTCTCCTGATTCAAGCTACTTGATGAAAGTCAAGTACTGCTTAAAATCCCCTGAAAGGGTAACACATATAGTGTTGAGACGAATAAACTTGTTCCCAAAGAAGGTCTTACTTTCCTTGTTGCAAAAGCCACGTTGGATAAGTTAATGTTGTGGCATAGAAGGCTTGGTCATGTTAATTTCAAAACCATTAATAAGATTGCTAAATATGGTTTGGTAAGAGGTTTACCTAATAAAATTTTTCAAAATGACCAAACCTGTGTTTCTTGCCTTAAGGGTAAACAACACAGAGCCTCT
>CP139502.1:187739689-187780560 GCA_021014915.2 Artemisia tridentata subsp. tridentata | reverse complement strand
CCTCAACCTCATAAAGCCTCTAATGGAGATTCCCGACATGGAAGATAAAGAACCGTACACACTCATCACTGAACCCACATCAGGAGTTGTCTACCTCAACAGCGAAGGTCGGAAATGCTTCATTGCTGCCGACGAGGTTCACAAGTTCTGTACTAGTATGCTAATCTGGGTCTACAAAGGGATCGAGACTACATTAATTGAGAACATATACACTCAGAATCAACCACATATGTTATCGTCAACAGTTGTTGAACTAGGAAAGGTCAAGGAAGCCGTGGAAAGAAGTATTCGACATCGTATGCAGATGAAACGGATCGAAAGCTTCGTTGACGGAAGAGAAAATAAAACGTGGTGCAACCGTGACAGATCGACCCAAAGATATTGAATTATAAGATCACCTCTTAGGGGGGGATTGTTAGCCTTAGAAGCGGCGATCTTAGTCTAGTATTTCGTATAAACAATCTAACCATTTTGTAAAAGGGTTTAGCCCATTATCGTGACCCATTAGTGAAAGCCCGCAATGTGTTAGTCTCATATATACACATCTCTAGCTATGGAGATAGTGTGGTTCCTCATTATTCATATCAATCTAATATCCTTTTGGTTCTACCTTCTCCCTACATCTTTCTCTCTCTAAAACCTTCTATTCATGTAACATGAAATGATCTAATTGGGTTCCTACAAGTAAATTCTCTCGTAAATGTGTATCCTATTAATTATACAAGATAGCATTTACTCCTCTACAATATTCCCTTTATATAGGCAAAGATCGAGGTGGATACCCGTTGGGTGACGTAAGATACTATAAAAAACCATTGTGATCATACTCGTTAATTAATAGTAATCTCAACTTACTGTCTATTAATTCCCATTTTTAAGGGGGAATTTAAAATTTTCTCATCATACTATTCTCACCAAGTCACGTCATCACAAAACCCACCAAATAACGAGACAAGTTCACGACGCGTGCTACGGGATTTATTTATTTCACAAAACTTAATTATATCACAAGATTAAAGTCTACCCTAATTATGATTTACTTAATTACCAATTACACTAATCGCATTTTATTTTGAACATTGGTTTATGAACAAGACCTAAAGTAAACCTCACTCGGGCACGTATACTATATAATCTATACAACTTTCATTTTCAAAAACTATATTATATATATATATTTATATATATATATGTATGTATATATATATATAATATACTACTACTCTGTCTAATGTATATTACATTTAGAAATAATTGCACTTGCAATTCAATAACACAAACCGAAGGACCACATACATAATCTCATTCGAATATTATTACTGACAATGTTCCCTCAACTTGCTTTAATATACAATTCTCTAAGTAACATGCATGCAACTCTATTATATCTATATATATGTATACGAATGCCAATCACATACATGCATACATATCTCATTTTCCTTTCACACTCAATGTTTTATTCACAAGATTTCTTTTGTGTTTTCACCTCTCATTCGAGTACTGAAGATCAGCAATAATTTCCTACACTCATTCGAACTACTCTAGATCAGAAACCAGCTACTGTAATTGTTCGAACTATTTTTATCAGTATACACAAAACCAATCGGACCTAATTATGTCCAGCCCATCACACGTTCCAAAGCCCACATCTTCTTTTTGTTATTTCATGTGAACTCGACCTCCACACCTCCTCAAAAACAGTCCTCGTTCTCCCAATTCTTAAACATGACATACTCATATCTTTGCACCATAACGATCACCACCCACCAAGCAATGTCCATGCCAAATCCCAGCCTCGTATATTGAATGTTACCATAGTAACCAAAGCCGTTTTGTTCGCCCCATTTTCATATCCAACATATTAATAAAAGTGGCAAAACACAACCAATTCGAACCACGCTTTTTCCTACATTATTCTAATGACGCTCTTAACATAATATGATATTTAAAAGGAGGTTAGGACTGCAGGAAAAGTTTGAGGTGCGCTAGTTCTATTTTTGAACACGTTAATATACAAAACGTGTGAATATATATCACAACAAATAGAGATAAGACACTACCAACTCCCCCATATCTTCCTAAGATATTTTATAGTCAGTAGCATGTGAGGAATGTCCTTTCCACTCCTGGTCATCCACAGCAAACCACAATAATAGAGTTTGAAGTCAAATAGTCAAGAAACGTGTGAATTCTTCTCTCTATATATCCTACCTCTTCTAGCCCCTCTACCTTACTCACTTTTCACTCATTTCACTCTCACTAATAACCTTAGAAGCTCAGAAACATCTACTGTCTCTCCTTTGGGAAGCAACGAATAGAAAAGGTCAATACGTAAAAACGTATTTAGTGCGTAGCGAGTTACTGTTTTGGTCCCTTGCGCTCCATTCGACATCCACAGTCTTCTTCACCACCCTTAGAGGTGTAGTAAGTAGCTTCAAACTCTTCTTCATTCCATCTTACACGTTAGTTTATTGTCATGCATCATTTAAAGATATTCACTCGAAATGTATATACTTTGTTACTAGTTCATTCGTGTGCATTATTTTGTACAACCCACCAACATGTGTCGAACCTCCATCATGAGAGGCTTGGAAGTCACAACTCACATCACTCTCACGTTTAAAAATTAATTGCATGCATACTTCGAACACATACATTCAACTCTCACACGTAAACCGGAAAACACTTGGATATAATCAAAGTGTTTTATACGTATAAAACAGTCCAAGTAGGCTAGAAAATGACTTCCTATCTCACGATCTAACTTAATGACCATGCGTTAACTTTATACTACCTGTTAGACCACATGGCTAGCTACCATTTTCATATAAACAACTTGTAGCAATACTCAAGTCACGACCACTAAAAACTGCCAAAGCATCACGCAGAAACCATTTTTAAAGTAACAAAAATAACGAGATGGGCTTTACAGCCCGTTGAGCAGATTATAAGCTGATGGGATAAGCTGGCTTTTTGGCACTTTTCAATATGAAAATAAGATGTTAAAAGTAAACTTTTTGATATACCCATCTTGCTCAAAACCCACGGATTAAGATTTGTTATTGGACTCATAATGTGACTCGCTAAAGGCCCATTTAGTGTGAAAATAAGCTATAGACCAAATAAGCAGTTAAAATAAGTTGCATTGGACTTAAATAGACCTTAGAAAAAGTCGCCCACCTTTTCCTCATATTTTTGACACTTTTGGACTGAAAACGTAACGCAAATTGCCTAGAGGGACTGAAACTGCCAATCTGAGAAATACATGGACTGAGACTATGAGAACAGAACATATAGGGTATAATTTGACAAATTATTGAATGCCAAGCCTTATTTGTATTCTTGGACAAGTTATGGACTATTTATGGACATTGGACTTAACGAAGGACTAACGGTGTAATGCAAACGCAGTTAGGGTAAAAAGTGTGAAATCTGGAAAAGGACAAGGACCAACTGTTTTCACTTAACATTCTTATTTCATTTTCCATTTTTCGTCACCCCATCACTTCATATGCATTTTCATACATTATAGTTCCGCATTATTTAAATTTTCATTATTTATAATAACTAGAAATTTAACAACTTCACTTCATACATTACTTCATCACTTTCGAAGACGATATTTTGGATTCAAAGACATAGAATCAAGAAAATATTATGTATAATATTATTTTTTAACTTGAGGCATTTTAGGCATATCACACTCACATCATCAAATCGTTATACGTTTTCTCACTTTCACACTCATTGTTAGTTGTAAGTCGAATACTTAGACATCCCTTATATTCAGGTCTCGTATTGAAGATGTTTCAGTGATCGTTCCCATAACCTTACTTGACTTCGTAATATCACCTTGTCAGATACACTCAAGGTTAGTCGTGGCCCCTACTTTTTAATGCTTGTTTTAATAACTTTTTGGGGGAGATACATGCTCAAATTATTTTTATTTGCTTTTTTACTTTGAAAACTCACGCGATTTACTCAGAATAATACCTCCTACTTACATGTTTGGATGTACTATTTGGTAGAGTTATATGCTCGTTTTACTTTCAAATGGCTTGCTTAACTTACATACTGAACTCGGATGATAGCACTTTCAAACTGCTTACCTGACACTGATTTTCATCATATACATTCACGTAACAGCATGAATGTACTCTTAATGTTATATGTTATTTCCATATATCAATTGGAAATAGTTGCCATGATTAAAGTACGCATATTTTATGTACCCCATTAAACCTATATTGCCTAAGTTACTATATTGCCATAAAGTCCCTCTATCATGAGCCATTAATCACTGCGGTGAGCGCGAATATAGTGAACAACTTCGAAACCTGTTTGAGGCTGACGACCTATCCCACTAAATACTTGGACGGAATGCCTTTGTGGTTAGTCATATTTAGTCGTGATGCACTATATTTGAGAAAAATAGGAATTCGCAGATCCCCTATTACTCGAGGGCCAAACCCATCAGTATCCTGATGTGGACTCCCGCCATTTTATGGTACTCTGTTAACGTTTTGCGTGTCATGATGCTTAGGGCAATATAACTTTATGAATATATATGTCTTCATATATATTTGGATGCAGCTGTATTCACTACTCCACCACTCCACTTTGATAGATTCAGACATTATACCACTATTTTCACTTTGTGCTAGGATTATGGATCCTATACTGGAACTTAACTGTTATCATATGTGACTTAGTTGTGACTAATAAGGTCAACTCATTACTTGTTATATCGTTAATGACATTTACTTTTAAAAGTTAAACCACATTCAAAGTCATTGGAAAACTGATTTATTACTCGTACTCATACTTATTTCAACTATCACTGTTTACTATTGAATTTGTTGAAATAAACTGTTTTCTTATTAAACTCTACGAACTCACCAACTTTTGTGTTGACGTTTTAAGCATGTTTATCTCAGGTAATTAACAAAGCAGGACAAGACACGGAGCCGGCATTATATACTTGATGCGTGGTTTTGCGACCTTACAACAGGTTTTACCTCTCGAGGGATCTCAAGAGGCTTGCAATCCCCACCAGGCAGTGTACCTGACCGATGTAGTATAGTGAAGTGGCAAGTACCTGGGGATTGATCGTTCTCAAGGGGAATAGTGTCGTTAAGATTGAAAAACTATTCTAATAGGTCTAAGGGTGAGGGAAGATTCTTTTTTGTATTTTTTATATTTTATGAAAGCAAATAAAATCTCGGGTTTGAAGGAGTGGGCGGAATTAGTTGCTAGTCAACTAACCCAAATAACTACAAATGCAAATAAAATAAAATAACTGAAAATGAAAAGGTTGTGAAACTTATGTGGAGAGAAATGTGTTTACTTAGATTTCCTTACTCCCTAACTATCTTTTACCGGTTGATTAGTGTGTATTAATTGCGTGGATGACGGGTGTATTCCTTAATACCAATCGTGGGGTGGCGTACGTACTTCCCCAACTCTACAAGCTCCTACTTCACTCCTATGTCGAGCCGGCTAAGAAGCTCCTAACATGGGATCACTAGAATTCGCTCATGCATTAAATACAACCATAAAATCCTAGTACGCATTGGTTCATGTTTCTTAAGACGTTCAAGCAAATTACCGTATAGGAGGTTAGCCAGTTTTCTTAAGCCTAACATCGATAAACAATCATCCAATACAATTAATAACACACTAATAACCGATAATCAATAGTTAGGTTTCATTAGATCCAAGCAAACACAAGATAAATCTAGCCTAGCATGTTAATCAAAAGACAAGAACAAGATATAATCAAACAACACATAGACATATTGATTGATTAAGTGATTACTTATCTTCAATTAAACATGGGAGATCCAAGGGTATGAAAACCCTTAAAAATGGCAGAAATTCGTCTTAGGGTTTCTCCCCACAAAGTTGCACACTAATGACAAAAAATTGCAAAACTATATATAGAACTTAGTGGCTGACGGTGTCACGTTGTAGATCTTGACGCCGTCACCTCGCCGTGTCTAGGGTTCCCGGATGGTCTTCCTGACGCCGTCCCTCTTTAGTCCTCCAAAATCCTCCCTGGCTTATCAAGGCTTGACGCCGTCAGAATAAAGCTTGACGCCGTCTCTCTTTAGCTTAAACCGTGACGACCTTGATCACTTCAAAGGGTGACGCCGTCAGACTTCCTTTGTAAAACTCCCTGGCTTATCATGTGTATTTTTCATATCCACCTCTTTTGCCAAGCCGTGACGCCGTCAAGAGCAATACTTGACGCCGTCAAGTGTAATTTTCCAGCAGCTTTGGAGACTTTGTCGTTTTCTTCACTTTTATGCTCCAAAAACGTCCAAAATGCTTCCTTTTCCAGATTTCTTCTCCAAAGTACCTAAAATGACAAAAGGAACGATTTAGGGCAATATTTGATCAAATAAATACGATTTAGGGCTTAAATGACCTCCTAAAAGCGGTACACTTTTCGCTTCATCAAATATCCTTTCACTTGAGATTTGCTTGTCCTCAAGCAAATGCGCTTTTATTCTAATCAAAATACAAGTTAGGGGTCATTTAATGCTAATATAAAGTAATTACAATATAGAGTCGTTCCACTTTAATCATAATAAGCACGGAGATTACAAACTAGCACCTCACAAGTAGTGTTTAGATACTCACATCTCTCAGGTGTCATCAAAATAAATCTCATAAATGAAAACGGATAATATCTCTCACTAACTGTTATAGCAAATAGATTACCATAGGCTTGGGGAAGGATCAAAAACCTTCTCCACTAGGCGTAAGCACCTAAGATAAACTATCAAAGAGGGCTTTTAAACGGGTTATAACGTGAGGTGTAGGGATATGATAAACACGGTTTTGTTGGATAAGGGATATTTTACTGGTGGCGAGTTAAAGATCTTGATTAATTACATGTACAATATGGCGTTGCTAAGCCAAGACTAGACTCGACTTAAGCTAAAAACAAAATAACAGAAACATAAAATAAACATAAAATGAAACGGGATGGTAGTCCGTATGTTTTTTCTACTTTTCTTTTTCTCATTTTTTTTTGTATTTTTCTTGATTTTTTCGATTTTTTTTTCATACACTCTTGCCCTACCATCCAAAATAATACATCATAGGGGCGTTGCATCCCCTTACACTTGAACTTTTACATAACTTTACAAATAACTATTATAATGACTCGAATTAAGATAATCGAAACACTTGGAGTACTTTTTTTTTTATAAATATTTAGCACATATGGGGGTAATAATGTTGTTCTTCCCCATTACTCCATTACACTAGTACTTTACCCATGAGTCCCAATCGTCCCAAAACAATATGTACAAGGATATGACTCGACTTAGCAACCATGTAATCAATTAGATAATTAACTTGGGGTTTAAACAAATGTTGTCACAATAATGCACTAAAAATGAGTGCATACAAGGTAGGCTAAGGCGATTTGGGTGTACATTTAAGTGGGGTGTAACAAATTCTTCCTTTAAGTAAAATGCTTAAAGGTCGAAACGAAAAGATAGGCTCTGAGGGGTGTACTAGGGGTATCGTGTACTAAAAATGAGTACAACGCAAAGGGTGTGGGAGAATTACTTGACCAATGTAGCCAACGTAATTATAACAAAAACATAGGTGTAAAACAATGGGTTAATCCTAATGCCTCTTATCATGTAGTAAATCTAACTACACGAATGTAGTCTCACTTGTGGCCTCGGAATGGTCCTAACGCAAGTTCTAGAATCTAAGTGCTACCGGTACACACATCATAGCATAAATGCTTTTCCTACCAATTCTAGGGGCGAACCTCACATATTTGGGGTGGAAAATTTTTTAGTGGTACGGTTTTGTGCTAGTCATATAACTCCTATCCATGAGACGCTCATTAAGATCAAAGTTTCACTCCTATATGTTGTAAAAAATTTTAAATTTGGCACTAAAATTGCCCTAACAGGTATTTCTCTCAGTTTTATTACACATCTACCATTAAACAAACGAAAAATCAAGCGTAATAGCATTCTCTAAAGTATCGTACTTTACCCCCCCCTTACACTTAAGATGAACATTGTCTCCAATGTTCAAATAACAAGATGTAAAAGTAAATAAGGTAAAAGAATGAAATCAAACACTCCCCTGATTCGTTTGGTGGATAAAGAGGTGACATGGTTAGATCTTCTTCCAAGAGAAAGTAGAAGCTCCAAGACTAATGCATCGCCATAAGCTTGATTCCCCATACATCTCCTTGTCCAAAATAACCTGTTAAACCTGAGAAAACAAACCCGAAAACCTGCATAAATCGGCGGGATAAATTCTATATAAGGATATAATGCTTGTGGAATGATTATTTTGCAGATTCCTGGAGTTTATAAGTTAGAGATTTAATAAAAACTTTTTATGAAAACAAAACTTTCAAAATTTTCAGAAAATTAAAACCTGACGCCGTCAGGTTGTAAAGCCTGACGCCGTCAGAAATGATCTGACAGAATTCTCATGTTAAGTTTCCGGAAAATTTCTGGAAAAACCTTTACTTCACTTCCTGGAAATCCTGCAAAATATCATTATGACTCGATACAAGCATTTGACTCAAACAAATACGAATATGTATGTTAATTTATTATTATTACGATTCATGTTCATTTGTTCTAATAAACCGATTTGGATTTCCCTTACACTTAATTTTTGCAAAATACCTTTATATGTAGTTAAGACGAAGTTAAAAACAAGATAAAGCATTTTCACAATTTAGTTTTGAACATGAATCAATAATAATAAAAATTAAACACACATATGGAAGCAAATAAAATCAAACAAACAAATAAATAAATACACAAAGCAAATAAAGCTTGGGTTGCCTCCCAAGAAGCGCTTTTCTTTATTAACGAGTCTTGTAGCTAGACTCAAAGTCACGCTCATCTAGTGTCGCTTATGCTCACGTATCCGAGTGTGAGCCATCTAATTGTTGCCTCATCCTTCTTGTATTCATCATTCAGCTCCAGACATCCATGATAATATCTCTTATTTTTCTCATGTGGATATTTGAGCCCCTTTCTCTTATCATTCTCACTTAACAAGTCAATAGGCACAAGTCTATTGCAAGATTCAATGGAGAAGTTCTTAAACCTAGGATGTGATCGGGGCATTTGGTAAACAAAATCTTCATCCCCATCCGAGAATGTAATTAACCCGTCCACAAGTTTTTCGTCAAGGTTGGTCAACCTTTTGAAGGGTTCTCCAAAAATGACTTGGGTTAATTTGTTATCAATAAATTCTCCTAAGTTCTCCATAACCATAAAATCCACCAAATACACAAAACTTCCTACGAATACGTGTAGTGGCTTAATCCTGGCAACAATGTTATCTCCTTGATATTCTAGCTCATCTACCATGATTTTATTATAATTAGCGCGAGAGATAATGTTCATAGGCAACGATGAGTTAAGATAACCATGAAAACTATGATAACCAATTTTACATGGAAATTGCATGTTAAAGAGGCTATCCTTTTCGATCTTAGTCCTAGGGTCAACATACTTAAAGGGGTCAATTTCCTCTTTTCCCCGTTCCTCGTTAACTACTTCTCCATTACCAGCATCCTCATCGGAGTCTGAGTCGTAAAATGGACTAACATAGTCATTCTCATGGTCAGACTCCTCCATCTCAGAATTGTTACCAAAGTGGTGGTCGGGTGAAAGGTTGTTGTTTTCTACGATGGGGGCGGGAACGGGTAGTTGGAAGTTTGCACGGCGGAAAATACGAATAACAGGGATCAAACGATCACTATTACTCATGAGGTAGGTGGAAGGTGTCACAAACAAAAGTACAAAGAAATAAGATAGACTAAAGAAAAACCTAGAAAAATAAAAATAAAAATCTCACTAGAAAGGAATCTAGTGAGTAGACCTAATAAAGTAAAAATTCAACCTAAACAATAACTATTCCCCGGCAGCGGCGCCAAAACCTTGATGCGTGGTTTTGCGACCTTACAACAGGTTTTACCTCTCGAGGGATCTCAAGAGGCTTGCAATCCCCACCAGGCAGTGTACCTGACCGATGTAGTATAGTGAAGTGGCAAGTACCGGGGGATTGATCGTTCTCTAGGGGAATAGTGTCGTTAGGATTGAAAAACTATTCTAATAGGTCTAAGGGTGAGGGAAGATTCTTTTTTGTATTTTTTATATTTTATGAAAGCAAATAAAATCTCGGGTTTGAAGGAGTGGGCGGAATTAGTTGCTAGTCAACTAACCCAAATAACTACAAATGCAAATAAAATAAAATAACTGAAAATGAAAAGGTTGTGAAACTTATGTGGATAGAAATGTGTTTACTTAGATTTCCTTACTCCCTAACTATCTTTTACCGGTTGATTAGTGTGTATTAATTGCGTGGATGACGGGTGTATTCCTTAATACCAATCGTGGGGTGGCATACGTACTTCCCCAACTCTACAAGCTCCTACTTCACTCCTATGTCGAGCCGGCTAAGAAGCTCCTAACATGGGATCACTAGAATTCGCTCATGCATTAAATACAACCATAAAAACCTAGTACGCATTGGTTCATGTTTCTTAAGACGTTCAAGCAAATTACCGTATAGGAGGTTAGCCAGTTTTCTTAAGCATAACATCGATAAACAATCATCCAATACAATTAATAACACACTAATAACCGATAATCAATAGTTAGGTTTCATTAGATCTAAGCAAACACAAGATAAATCTAGCCTATCATGTTAATCAAAAGACAAGAACAAGATATAATCAAACAACACATAGACATATTGATTGATTAAGTGATTACTTATCTTCAATTAAACATGGGAGATCCAAGGGTATGAAAACCCTTAAAAATGGTAGAAATTCGTCTTAGGGTTTCTCCCCACAAAGTTGCACACTAATGACAAAAAATTGCAAAACTATATATAGAACTTAGTGGCTGACGGCGTCACATTGTAGATCTTGACGCCGTCACCTCGCCGTGTCTAGGGTTCCCGGATGGTCTTCCTGACGCCGTCCCTCTTTAGTCCTCCAAAATCCTCCCTGGCTTATCAAGGCTTGACGCCGTCAGAATAAAGCTTGACGCCGTCTCTCTTTAGCTTAAACCGTGACGACCTTGATCACTTCAAAGGGTGACGCCGTCAGATTTCCTTTGTAAAACTCCCTGGCTTATCATGTGTATTTTTCATATCCACCTCTTTTGCCAAGCCGTGACGCCGTCAAGAGCAATACTTGACGCCGTCAAGTGTACTTTTCCAGCAGCTTTGGAGACTTTGTCGTTTTCTTCACTTTTATGCTCCAAAAACGTCCAAAATGCTTCCTTTTCCAGATTTCTTCTCCAAAGTACCTAAAATGACAAAAGGAACGATTTAGGGAAATATTTGATCAAATAAATACGATTTAGGGCTTAAATGACTGCCTAAAAGCGGTACACTTTTCACTTCATCAATACTCTGATAAATCAAATGGTGTAAAATCAAATATGTCATTCTATCCAAATTATCACATCTTTTCATGAGATTTTCAGATCAAATACTTCACCATTATATTAACAATATTATTTTGAATGACATATAACTTTCAAAACGTCTCTTTTGAGCCGTTTTCTGAAATTATGACTTCGATCCTCACCGTAACACCCTAAGTACTTTTTCGCTGCCACATAATAAATTAGGGGGTGTTACAGATTGGTATCAGAGCTATAGTTATAGAGAACTAAATGTTTTCAAACATTAAACTATAACTACATTTTCAAAATGAATGATTTTACACCATACCATTTTACGCCCTCCGTGTCTACAGACTGCCGTGCTCAATATATTACCTATTAAGATTATTTTGCACTAATCTTTACATGCTTGATGTTCACTCTTCACACATTACACACTGTATTATTTCACACTCACTGTTACACCCTTAACGTACGAAATACTTATAATTATTATCTTCGGCTACTACAGTACCATGTCTCCCAAACCAGTTGATGCTACCAAAACTGCCCTTCGTACTACTCGTATATCACCTACCCATTAGATCACTCCGGATACTGAAGATCCCTATGTACTAATGTCACAACCCCAGCTGATATAGAACTTACTCAGAAACCACTCCCATCATCACCTACTTACTCACCCCTACGTCAGAAACTTAGGAGAACTGCTGAATCTTATTCAGATGAAGATTTGATTGGTTATCCGGCAACATTCGAGGTTGGACAGAATTCACACCAAGAAACGATTTGGAAAGATGTTGAGCCAAATTCTCCATCACCTGACGCTTCAAATTTCTCAATACCATACATCCCATACGATGTATCCTTACCTAATTCCTCTGACTATAACTTAAACCCTCGTGATTCAAAATGGAATCTTCTTTATCAACAAGACTGCACAACTGGATCTTGAGGCAGAGATTAGATGTTTACGTCAGAGACATAACTGATCCTAAGCTTACATGTGTCATTGTTGTACCCACTAAACCAAAAAGTTTTTGGTTAAGTGTTTCATGTATTTTCCAATAATTCTGTAACTTTCAGAACTTGTAACCGACTCTTAATGTGTAATGGTTTCCTTTCCGTTATATTTTTCTGCTGTGAACAAGTTCTCCTGACACACTCTATATTACAATGCTATGCATGCATGTAATGACTCCTCGTATTCTTATGCAGAATCTCACCATTTGTCATACTTTTAGGTAGACAAATAATCCTACGTAAATAAATGCGGCATTAATAAAAGACCTTGTATTGGTTGTTTTACAAAGATCGATCAATCAAGTTATTAAGTTATGTCGATAAATGTATCCAAACCTACCATGATATTATCCATGGTTACATCTTAAGCATACCACAACTAGACTATAAACCATACAAATTTCCAAGGACAAATTTTTGGAAGACAACTTTGATGAATGAAGAGGAAGTTGTTGAACTTCAACTTTTGAAGATGAATCAATTTATTCCTTAGAAATCCCATACCAAGAGTTGATTATTCATCTACGATATTACCTAGACATATCGTAATTTTATGATCCCCAGTTGGTTATGATTTCGCATTGTGACCACATTATTAAGACTAGTATACAAATACCTTGTTACCTAGGTTATCCTAACATGGCCATTTAAGTGGATTCTAAATCCGTGTTTCTAGTGACATTGATAGAAGATGGCCAGCATGAACAGTACAAATACCCCACTAGCACCCACCACAACTTTGACTCCCGAAATTATCCGAAATTTAGTAACCAACATCATTGCTGTGGCACTCGGAGCGACTACAGTAGCTCATCCGAGTAGCAACAATAGGACAATCGGAGAAAAGAAAACGACTGCGTCTTATAAACATACCCATGAAAGTTTCGCGGGTTGTAGACCAACTCACCTTAAAAGTACATGAGAACTAAACCTACCATCACCATTTCCCAAGGATTTCTAGATCAAAATTTTAAACGGGACACTACAAGAACCGATGCCCAAAACAGAATACCACTTAGGACAAAAAGACCAGTGGAAGAAAATGGAAACTCTTTAAAATCTCAGCAATGTCGAAGAATGACACCTATGTTTAAGCAGAAGAATAAATTCCTGTTGTAATAAATGAACCCTAGTTTAAGACTTTCTAAGTTGTATTTCCTTTTCGTAATTACCTTAGGTACGATGGATGTAACCTAAGTGTAACAACTATCTTTCTACCGTATGAGAACTCTATCTTGTAACATTTCCATAATGACCATAATCTATGTCTATTTCAATTTCTATTCCATTCTCCCTATTCATAGTCGATATGTAACAATACCCCGATATCACCTTGGAATTTGATTGAGCACCATTTCTGACCAAACAATAGATTATTACCACCTTGTAAGAAATTCTCACTCAAAACCTAAGTTTATACTGAGGATATCCTATATTTACCCTAGAAATTCCTAACTCATCACCATAATATGAACATAAATTTTCTACTGTCTTTTGAAAAGCAATTATGTTATTATTTTACAAAAACAACACGTTGAACGTCATCTAAAACTTTTCGAAAAGCATAAATACTACTGTGACTGAGCCAAGCATCACATCATTTGGTCCTCAAATTATACATAGCCTGATCAACTATGTCTAATTTAGGAAGAATCATGTTATAAATGGAACAGTTATCTTTTCAGATTTCCTAATAACAATCTTCATTCAAAAGCAAAATCTTGAGACAAAATAAACTATTCATAAACGTCACTTTTGACCAACCACAAATAAATACCTACACATATTACCCATCATTCTTATGATAAAAAAACTGACAAAAGTACAAGCATTAGAAACCTAAGAATTCACGAAGATTTATGGAAAACACAAATAACATAAATTTTATTAGAAACCACGGAAAATTAGTACATAACGATAAAATTAGCAACGATAATGCTAAAGTTACAACTATTTATTTCAACCTTCCTACTATCTATTTTCCCCACGCCTTATCCACGATAAGGGCTACGATCACCAGCGGGATGACAAACGCTAAAATCATGACCAAATATTGGTAGTCTTCGTCCGGAGCGTACATCGAGTAAATAACCACAAGAATGACGTACACAATCGCTAGCATGGTAATGAGGTGCGGCATTTTTAAGATGTGGAATGAGAGAAATATAATTGGTGGAAGAATGGAAATTAAAATGAAGTATTTATAGGCTAAATCTAGCCGTTGACGGCACTATTCACGGCCGTTGGTATTTACTGATCACTAGCCGTCAAATTCCCACAGTTCCTGACCGTTATTTTCAATATTCACAGCCCTTGGATTCATTAATTGCAACATTTAAGTCTATTTAATCTAGTACGAGTAAACCTAACTAGATCTCGTTTTCTCGATTTTCGCATGGAAATTTCTCGACAACCCTTTTTCCATAACCTCTTACCCTAGTAATCACTTTAAACTTGAATTCCGGGACGGAATTCAGAGTGACGAGGGAGTACTGTAAGATACTATAAAAAACCATTGTGATCATACTCGTTAATTAATAGTAATCTCAACTTACTGTCTATTAATTCCCATTTTTAAGGGGGAATTTAAAATTTTCTCATCATACTATTCTCACCAAGTCACGTCATCACAAAACCCACCAAATAACGAGACAAGTTCACGACGCGTGCTACGGGATTTATTTATTTCACAAAACTTAATTATATCACAAGATTAAAGTCTACCCTAATTATGATTTACTTAATTACCAATTACACTAATCGCATTTTATTTTGAACATTGGTTTATGAACAAGACCTAAAGTAAACCTCACTCGGGCACGTATACTATATAATCTATACAACTTTCATTTTCAAAAACTATATTATATATATATTTATATATATATATATATATATATATATATATATATATATATATATATATATATATATATATATATATTACTACTCTGTCTAATGTATATTACATTTAGAAATAATTGCACTTGCAATTCAATAACACAAACCGAAGGACCACATACATAATCTCATTCGAATATTATTACTGACAATGTTCCCTCAACTTGCTTTAATATACAATTCTCTAAGTAACATGCATGCAACTCTATTATATCTATATATATGTATACGAATGCCAATCACATACATGCATACATATCTCATTTTCCTTTCACACTCAATGTTTTATTCACAAGATTTCTTTTTTGTTTTCACCTCTCATTCGAGTACTGAAGATCAGCAATAATTTCCTACACTCATTCGAACTACTCTAGATCAGAAACCAGCTACTGTAATTGTTCGAACTATTTTTATCAGTATACACAAAACCAATCGGACCTAATTATGTCCAGCCCATCACACGTTCCAAAGCCCACATCTTCTTTTTGTTATTTCATGTGAACTCGACCTCCACACCTCCTCCAAAACAGTCCTCGTTCTCCCAATTCTTAAACACGACATACTCATATCTTTGCACCATAACGATCACCACCTACCAAGCTATGTCCATGCCAAATCCCAGCCTCGTATATCGAATGTTACCATAGTAAACAAAGCCGTTTTGTTCGCCCCATTTTCAAATCCAAGGTATTAATAAAAGTGGCAAAACACAACCAATTCGAACCACGCTTTTTCCTACATTCTTCTAATGACGCTCTTAACATAATATGATATTTAAAAGGAGGTTAGGACTGCAGGAAAAGTTTGACGTGCACTAGTTCTATTTTTGAACACGTTAATATACAAAACGTGTGAATATATATCACAACAAATAGAGATAAGACACTACCAACTCCCCCATATCTTCCTAAGATATTTTATAGTCAGTAGCATGTGAGGAATGTCCTTTCCACTCCTGGTCATCCACAGTAAACCACAATAATAGAGTTTGAAGTCAAATAGTCAAGAAACGTGTGAATTCTTCTCTCTATATATCCTACCTCTTCTAGCCCCTCTACCTTACTCACTTTTCACTCATTTCACTCTCACTAATAACCTTAGAAGCTCAGAAACATCTACTGTCTCTCCTTTGGGAAGCAACGAATAGAAAAGGTCAATACGTAAAAACGTATTTAGTGCCTAGCGAGGCACTGTTTTGGTCCCTTGCGCTCCATTCGACATCCACAGTCTTCTTCACCACCCTTAGAGGTGTAGTAAGTAGCTTCAAACTCTTCTTCATTCCATCTTACACGTTAGTTTATTGTCATGCATCATTTAAAGATATTCACTCGAAATGTATATACTTTGTTACTAGTTCATTCGTGTGCATTATTTTGTACAACCCACCAACATGTGTCGAACCTCCATCATGAGAGGCTTGGAAGTCACAACTCACATCACTCTCACGTTTAAAAATTAATTGCATGCATACTTCGAACACATACATTCAACTCTCACACGTAAACCGGAAAACACTTGGATATAATCAAAGTGTTTTATACGTATAAAACAGTCCAAGTAGGCTAGAAAATGACTTCATATCTCACGATCTAACTTAATGACCATGCGTTAACTTTATACTACCTGTTAGACCACATGGCTAGCTACCATTTTCATATAAACAACTTGTAGCAATACTCAAGTCACGACCACTAAAAACTGCCAAAGCATCACGCAGAAACCATTTTTAAAGTAACAAAAATAACGAGATGGGCTTTACAGCCCGTTGAGCAGATTATAAGCTGATGGGATAAGCTGGCTTTTTGGCACTTTTCAATATGAAAATAAGATGTTAAAAGTAAACTTTTCGATATACCCATCTTGCTCAAAACCCACGGATTAAGATTTGTTATTGGACTCATAATGTGACTCGCTAAAGGCCCATTTAGTGTGAAAATAAGCTATAGACCAAATAAGCAGTTAAAATAAGTTGCATTGGACTTAAATATACCTTAGAAAAAGTCGCCCACCTTTTCCTCATATTTTTGACACTTTTGGACTGAAAACGTAACGCAAATTGCCTAGAGGGACTGAAACTGCCAATCCGAGAAATACATGGACTGAGACTGTGAGAACAGAACATATAGGGTATAATTTGACAAATTATTGAATGCCAAGCCTTATTTGTATTCTTGGACAAGTTATGGACTATTTATGGACATTGGACTTAACGAAGGACTAACGGTGTAACGCAAACGCAGTTAGGGTAAAAAGTGTGAAATATGGAAAAGCACAAGGACCAACTGTTTTCACTTAACATTCTTATTTCATTTTCCATTTTTCGTCACCCCATCACTTCATATGCATTTTCATACATTATAGTTACGCATTATTTAAATTTTCGTTATTTATTATAACTAGAAATTTAACAACTTCACTTCATACATTACTTCATCACTTTCGAGGACGATATTTTGGATTCAAAGACATAGAATCAAGATAATATTATGTATAATATTATTTTTTAACTTGAGGCATTTTAGGCATATCACACTCACATCATCAAATCGTTATACGATTTCTCACTTTCACACTCATTGTTAGTTGTAAGTCGAATACTTAGACATCCCTCATATTCAGGTCTCGTATTGAAGACGTTTCAGTGATCGTTCCCATAACCTTACTTGACTTCGTAATATCACCTTGTCAGATACACTCAAGGTGAGTCGTGGCCCCTACTTTTTAATGCTTGTTTTAATAACTTTTTGGGGGAGATACATGCTCAAATGATTTTTATTTGCTTTTATACTTTGAAAACTCACGTGATTTACTCAGAATAATACCTCCTACTTATATGTTTGGGTGTACTATTTGGTAGAGTTATATGCTCGTTTTACTTGCAAATGGCTTGCTTAACTTACATACTGAACTCGGATGATAGCACTTTCAAACTGCTTACCTGACACTGATTTTCATCATATACATTCACGTAACAGCATGAATGTACTCTTAATGTTATATGTTATTTCCATATATCAATTGGAAATAGTTTCCATGATTAAAGTACGCATATTTTATGTACCCCATTAAACCTATATTGCCTAAGTTACTATATTGCCATAAAGTCCCTCTATCATGAGCCATTAATCACTGCGGTGAGCGCGAATATAGTGAATAGCTTCAAAACCTGTTAGAGGCTGACGACCTATCCCACTAAATACTTGGACGAAATGCCTTTGTGGTTAGTCGTATTTAGTCGCGATGCACTATATTTGAGAAAAATAGGAATTGGCAGATCCCCTATTACTCGAGGGCCAAACCCATCAGTATCCTGATGTGGACTCCCGCCGTTTTACGGTACTCTGTTAACGTTTTGCGTGTCATGAGGCTTAGGGCAATATAACTTTATGAATATATATGTCTTCATATATATTTGGATGCAGCTGTATTCACTACTCCACCACTCCACTTTGATAGATTCAGACATTATACCACTATTTTCACTTTGTGCTAGGATTATGGATCCTATACTGGAACTTAACTGTTATCATATGTGACTTAGTTGTGACTAATAAGGTCAACTCATTACTTGTTATATCGTTAATGACATTTACTTTTAAAAGTTAAACCACATTCAAAGTCATTGGAAAACTGATTTATTACTCGTACTCATACTTATTTCAACTATCACTGTTTACTCTTGAATTTGTTGAAATAAACTGTTTTCTTATTAAACTCTACGAACTCACCAACCTTTGTGTTGACGTTTTAAGCATGTTTATCTCAGGTAATTAACAAAGCAGGACAAGACACGGAGCGGGCATTATATACTCTGAAAATCAAATGGTGTAAAATCAAATATGTCATTCTATCCAAATTATCACATCTTTTCATGAGATTTTCAGATCAAATACTTCACCCTTATATTAAAAGTATTATTTTGAATGACATATAACTTTCAAAACGTCTCTTTTGATCCGTTTTCTGAAATTATGACTTCGATCCTCACCGTAACACCCTAAGTACTTTTTCGCTGCCACATAATAAATTAGGGGGTGTTACAGGTGACGTGTCAAACATATGACTAGAAAGGTACACTACTACCTTATTACATTAAATGATGCTATTCTTGGAACGTATCCAAACCCAATTTAAGGAACAATGTTGACAACTATTTTTCATGATCTACCAACTCTTGTACTTTTTTTTTAACTTTATGTGATAAGTACATTTCACTTATCTTCTATAGAAAGTTCCCGCCTATTTCTTTTAGAGACTTATATATTTTCTTTAGATATCTAAGTTCAGAATGTCTTTGATTTGTTGAGGAGATGAGGAGATCAATGGGAGTCAGTGAGTTATTGTCGTGAATCACTGACTCCATCATCTTCTTTTATGTCCAGGGCTTCACTTGTTGAGTTCCTCCTTAGGAAGTAGTGAGACTTCCTTAAGTCCCTGAAGAACTCTGAAGCTGACTCCCTGAATGTTCTTTCATTCAGGGACTTCATTTACACTTAGGATATTTTATGTTCAAATCCTAGTCGAAGATCATTAGAATCTGAAATGGCCCAACACCTTCTCACATGTTGCTAGCATTTTGCATTGCATATATAGACACTAGACGATGACACTACATGTGGACGTTAGGTGAACCTATAGAAATATAAGGGTGAGTTTGGTATGCTAAAGGGAATCACTCTTGGTATGGTTTTGATTAAAGGTTGGTATGTGATTAGGGATACCAATTCCATTGTTATCGTTTGGGTTGAATTTTAGGATCCGTGTATCACAAATTTAGTTGGCCTCAAAAAATAAAAAGCTAACCTGCAACAATTCTAGTAGTCCCCAAAATTAGACAAATAAAAGGAAGATTGTAAAAATGGTATCAACGCAACCTATATATCACCCAACCAACCACCCCTTGGTGACTTTATTACTTATAAACTTCAAACGTCCTCAAACGAGTGCGTTTAACATTCAAAAGAAAAGATAGTCCCCAAATCTAGATGCTATTAGAACCTCACTACAAATCACTCACACCCAGACTCACAAGATCAAATAAAGAGATTAATCTTGTGTTAGACAAATCAAACAAACAGACAGAATCGATATCTCAGATGGTATCAAAAGAAAAAGAGATCAATATAAAACTTTGAAAGAGAATATTAAAGTGGCTAGAAAAGATAATGAAACCCTACCAGATAACTTTTCTTATATAGAAGCAATTTGCACTTCAGCCCTTCATCTTTCAACTTCTTTAATATTGGAACCAAACTTGTTATAACATAAATCATCTTTGAAATATGACAATTTGGCCCTTCTACTTATGTTGACCATAGGTTGACTATTATCCTTTAAAATCCTCCCACAAGCTAATGTGCCAACAACCTGCACTTTTCCTTTGTCAATCATCCTGCACTTTCTCTTTCAGCTTGTCTGCAACTTTTCGAGCAACATATCAAACAAACCTAACTTCCTGCAAGATAAGCAATGTTGTACAACAAATATCAACTATTTTTGAGTCGGTATGTATTTTGATAGTGTAAAACCCTAAAATTTGGACCTACATTTTTATTTACCATTTGAACCTAACCTAAGTTTAATATTAAGTAAATGACACTTAAAACTATATGTTATAAATAAATTACACATTAATAATAATCCTAAATCTAAGTTACCAATTAACCTAAACCTAAGTAACTTAAGATAAAAAAAAATTGTCTCAATCCCTATCCTAAACACCAAAACTGGTTTTCCCCCTCCTAATCCCTTTTATACGTTGTCATTGAAGTAAAGATAAGGAAAAATTAATACACAATATATGTTGGCATAATTAGAAGATGTGTTCCCCTAACCTATTATACATTACACGCATCTTTTCATTCTCTCAAAATACATATTCGGCTCTTTTATTCTCTCCTATAACCGAACCATAAACAACCCCCTATTCCCTCCATTTTTGCTCTCAAGTCCAAGAAGAAGAAGAAGGTGGAAGATTGGTGTACTCGTGATCTTTGTTCTCTCTTTGTTTTCTTCTTTGAATCGGCTAATAGGTAACCATGATCTCCTTTTGTATCTCTCTTGTACACGACACATAAACACACATGAAAACCTAAAATTAGATTTGGAACATGTAAAACCTAATTGTTATAATCAATATAATCATATTGTGATTTTGCTTGTCTCATTAAAATATGAATAAGAAGGTTATGCCACATGAAATCATGAAAACATTGTTAACTTGTCTGTCGAATTCTTGGTTCTTGTCTTTTTCAAATTAGCCTCATTCAAGCCCTAAGTCATACTCATGAATCCCTAATAAGATCATTAAAGACACATTTAATATGTATTAAAATCTGGAAAACCCAAGGGAATTAATGGGAGTCGATTAGGGTTAAAAGGGTTTAGGGATTTGTTGTGATTTTATGTGTATAAGCTGTCTAGAAAGTGGGTCGGGTTCAAGGGAGTCGAAATTGATGATACCAATGTGTTTTTGAATGATTTTTTAGTCTAAAACTAAGTTTGTGAAGTGTACTATCTGAATATCAAATTTCGTGGTCATTGGAGGTCGGGAAGGCAATCTTTTGATTTTTAGAAGATTAAGTGTCAAATCTGTATTTTGGGTCTGAAAGATCAGTCAGTTCTTATGATTTTTAATTCGCAAACCATAACGAATTAGAATCCCTAATTTTAACAGGTGAATATTCAATATTTTAGCTAGTTACTGGAATTTTTGTGGATTTTTCTGAAAGGTCTAGATATGTTTTATAAATACAAACTTTTCGGGTATACCATCAGGTCACTTTCTGGGACAGGTTTGAAACATGATTTTTGTTTGGGTACTTGAACTAATAGATAAAATCTGTAAAAATCATGGGAAGTACTAGACATATATAGGTGTCACTGGTAAAATTGGTAGAACCTCAAGAGATTGTTTGATGTGTCATTAAAATCATAAGAAATGGAACTAGATTCACATGTGGAACCCTGAACCTATTAATAAGTAACTTTGAGTAATAAAATCTGTTATGACATTAAATGAACACATAAGTAATATATGATATTAATTCATGTAGATCCAGTGAAGAAGGAGTGACTCTTGTTCCTTGTGTTCTTTCATTGTTTGCTTTCATTTCCTTAAGGTACAGATATTCTATCCTTTATCAGCAAGGATTTCCCTCATGACTTGATTCCTTGACTTTTGTTATTTTGATATCATGATCCATATCACATTCATTGCTTTGACATTCATTTGAAATTGCCATATGATGCTATGATTATTCCATTTAGATATTTCCTTGTTTGTACAATCTATGATTGTTCTCCATTGTTTATTTATATCATTTGACCTATTCTATTGCAAAAGGTACTAACTAGCAATGGAGGTACCATGACCATGTCATTGAGGCACCAATGACATGACGCTATTGGTGGAGGTGTGTTTTTGTCCACGGCGTTCCTATTTGTTTATTGCGCACTTGGCCATTTTGATATGCATGTATACTTGTCAGAGTATAGGTGTATATTGTGTATAACTTTATTTTGCAGGGGAGCGTATGGATGCATCCTAGGTACTCAGTTCAGGTTTGATATATGTGTGTGCCATACACTTTTGGGAGATCATTACTCCATTTGCTATGATTTGTTATGATATGATATGATATGATGTATATATATATATATATATATATATATATATATGTTTGATTATTTTGGTCTATTCATCTATCATGCTTAGACACTTGGGCAATTCCTTTATTATTCCTTAACTTCATATTCATTCCTTATTTCATATAACATCTTGTTCAGCAGGTTCTCATGGATTCGTTCACTTACCTTTTCATTTTGCATTTTTAACTATTATTGTTTTATATCTGTTCACTGAGCTTTTTAAGCTCAGCCGCATTTCTTTTCCTGCGGCAGGTTTCAAGAGGGAAGTTGGGATTTGAGTGAAGAGTGCTTAGGAGCTCATAGTGGACCACCCTGTTGATAGCACTACTAGAAAAAAGGCCTTTAATGACGCCGAAATTATGACACACGCATTTTATTGACAAGCAAAAGTGTGTGTCATAAAAAAACTGTCATAATTTATACAATTTGAAAGACTTATGACACGCAATTATTAGAGTCATAGAAAAACGTACTGGAACACGGGATACACTTTCTTTGCGTGTCATCGTTAAGTGTCGTTCCCTGTGGCTATATAATGATTCATTTTAGGGTTTCACTCACAATTTCACACACAGTTAAATACTCTCTCTCTCTATTATACGCCGCCATCACCATCAACACCATAACCACCACGAGCATCGTCTTCAGCCGCCACTCTCCAGCTACCAGCCACCGCAGCTACCAGCCACCGCTGCCGCCATCACCATCAACACCATAATGATTCATTTTAAGGTTTCTTATTTGTGTTTCATATATATTTTCATGTTTTTTTTATAGATCCATATATTTTTCTAAACTTCTGAAATGTTGTAACAATTTTTTTTGTAGATTTGTTGGTGCCGTTGCAGGAATCCGCCACTGCCGCCCTTTCACCGCTGAAAATGTACGATTTAATTTTTTAAAATTTGTTGTTAAGTTTGTCGTATATGGTTTTTGTGGTTGAATTTGTTTGTTTTGTGTTGTAGTGTTTGGATTTGGATTTGTTTAATTATTTTGATAAGCGTTGAATTTGTTTGGGTATAAGATGAAATCTTGAAATATTAGGCTGAATTGCGGATACGGTATAGGAATTTGTATAATATTTAGGTGATGATTATAAGTGATGGTGTGATTGTTAAACGTGTTTGTTAGTTTGTATGATTATGAGGCGAATTGTTTTAAAACGAATTTGGAATGATATGGCTTGCTGATGAGTTATAGGAATTTTGATAACATTTAGGCGATGGTTGTGTTTGAGTGATGGTGCGATTTTCATTTGTTTGTTAGTTTGTGTGATTTTGAATTACTTGACATTGAAGGTTGTGATGGAATGATTCGTAAAGTTTGATCTAATTAAGAGAAATTTGATTGTTGGCTCAGTGTTGATGTTGAATTGTTGATAAGGTATGGATATAAAACCGTTAAGTGATTTAGTTGAGTGTAACCGTGGCATATTTGAATTGATTGTGATCAAAATTGCTGATACGTACAATAAATGCACATTCATTTTGCGGTTTATGGAAAACATTTGAAATATTGGCGCAAGTGGAAAATGTCTAATACGTACAATAAATGCGCACTCACAAACAGTTGCATGTAATGTACCTCTGTGCGTGAATGTGAATGCGGTGCTCTTTGATCATCTTAATAATGCCAACTCATAACACCAATGGTTGTGGATGCAGGATTCAAACAAGCGTCATCACCCATTAGACTTGAATACTTTGAAAGGTCATGGGGATGCTGTCAATGGCCTATGCTTCTCATCGGATGGACATAGCCTGGCAACCGGTATCTCATCGCAATTGTTTAATTATTTAATTTTTTAGGTATTTAAAAATTTTATAATAAAATTTACTGTCTTTGGTCAGTTTTAGGTTGCTGATTAACTGTATATATAATTTGGTTATCCGTTAACTATGTTTTATTTAACGGCATTATTCTGGTTAACTATGTCTTTGGTCAGTTTTAGGCTAAATAGTTTGAATTGAGACGTTTATGTCTTTTCAGCCAACAATCTGTTTGTTGCTTTTTTCATTACTATCACAATATATGACTGGACCAATATATACTATTAAAAGATAAAAGTAAGGAATGAATCTGCTCTTATTTTGGGATTAATGCCTGGTGCTGTTTTGCCTATAGGAGCTATTCCTGTTTCTTTCATCACCATAGATGTATTATTATGATTTTATATGTTAGATCGATGTGAGATTGTTTATATGTTCGTATGCTGTGGTTCTTTGTACCCCTTTGTACTCAAGCTTCAAAATAATTGGGATGGCTATGCTATTGTCTATAGACCATGTGAGTTGTGTTAATGCATTAACTGAAGTAATCACGTTGTCTTGTTTACCTGTTGCAGTCAGTATCAGTGGTCAGACCCAAAATAATTGGGATCGCTATCTTTCTTTTTTATAGCCTTTAGTGTTAATATATTGTCTCTTTATGAGATCCTTTGTTCTGCATTGCAGTTTCGTGCAGCGATACAGTTTCTGCATTGCAGTTGGCTCATGCATTAAAGCCAAGTTACTCCGTATGTATCTTCTATGCATCAAGATCGGGGAAGGTAAAAAAGAATACACGGATGATGATTTGGATGAAATTCGTGAAGAATGGGCAAATTATGTGGCAAACTTCATTGACCGGTCTTGAATTCTATATAATTTAGCGGTTGTAAACTTTTATGGTGAATTTTAGAATTTTAAAATAACTTGTAGTTGTATGAAACACATTCTTTTGATATATATGAAATTCGCTCTTTTGCTATTTGTGTATTAATTTGTATTATGAGATTAACTGTTATTTAATGTGGGGATATTAGTAATTTTATAAAAAAAAATTTTAAAAAAATTTGAACCATGACACGCAAAAAATGTCATAAAAGTATGTCGTAAAAGGGTGTCATAAATTCATGACGCGCGAAATGCGTGTCATAAAGATTTATGACGGGTCGATTTATGACACCAAAAAGCGTGCCATCTGACCCCTTTTATGACACGCAATGCACGTCATTAAAGGCCTTTTTTCTAGTAGTGGACCACCCTGTTGATAGCATCCCATGGATTAGAGTTGGACATTGAGTTTATCTTTCTTTTAGATTTGGCTTTAGAATTGTATTTCATTTAGAAGTCACCATGTTTTGACTTATTATTTCCCGAGAATACCTTTGTAACCATTATAATAATAAAGTCTTCCACTTGCGTTTATACGTTCTGATTGACACCATAATGTGACATTTTGACCCTTCTCGGGTTGGGGTGTTACAGATAGTCTATGTGGAAAACTAGAAGGGGGGTTGAAAAGTTTTTACCGTTTTAAATTTAATTCGCTTTATGACTTAACGTGATTTCAAAGTAAATACTCACAAACAAACAATATAAGTAAATTAAGTAAGGATAGGAACAATCAAACCACAAAACGGAGATTTATAGTGGTTCGGCTACAAGGACTCTCTTCTTTTCCCTACTCCACTCCTCGAGCCTCTAACTCGAGAGTTTTTCTTCACTAAGAAACAACCTCCCTTCTCGGTGGAGAAAACCTTTATACGCGTCGCTTACACTTTATCCGGTACTAAGCTAAATACCGGGTTCTACTTCAAGGAAGAACCAACCTGACGTCGCTTATACAATTACCGACACTAAGCTAAATGTCGAGTTCTTTACAAGGGTACAACTACTCCCGTTTACTCTATGTGTTTTGAGGACTAAAACACTAACCGGACTTTACTGAATGAAAGGTATAACAATGATGTGTAAACTCTAACTAATCACACAGTTTCTACTTTGCAAGACATGCAACAGTATGTTGAAGCTTGTTGATGCTTGATCTCTTTTGCTACAAAAAGGAAAATCTCTAAGAATGATGAATGATATGGGTTAGTAATGTATAAATGAATGTATGTATAATTTATGCTATGTAAGTGATGAATGTGCAAGAATGATCAGCTTGCTATTTATAGGCAAACTGATAAAACAGTTGGCGAATTTGGCGGATCCCTTAAATTGGATCCGCCCTTGTACTGGTTTGGATCCGCCAGTGCTGGACAGCTAAGAGATTCTCAAATCTTTCCATATCTTGTGCAATCTTTCCATATCTTCAAATGTCAACTCTTTAGCTTGAAGATCTGTTGGGAATTAAATGTTTTGAAGATTAAGTATCAAGAATTACAAGTATTGAAGGTTAGTACTGGTGAGAAGAATACTCTAACAGTTCCAACTGCTAGTGTATATTTTAGTACTGCTAAGAAGAATACTCTAACAGTTCCAACTGCTGGTGTATATCTTAGGACTGTTCAAGTTATATCTAACCGTACTAACTGATGTTGTTACTGGTAGTACAAAGAAGGTACTGCTAGTTGATACTGCTGAGTGGATAATTGTCACATAAACAACTGCTGGTTGGATAAGTATTGAAAAGATATTTGTGTACTAAAGTCAAGTATATACGGTAGATAATATCTTTTAACAAAGTGATCAATTACAAGTTGTGTTCTCAGATACATGTTGTATCTTATGTACTGACACACTCAAGATAAGTTAGCAAGTAGTTTTACTAGGCTTAACAATATTGTAAAAGATCTTTCTTTTAAAAGAAAGATATTAGACTAGAGATATGGGTGTTCATATAAGTGTTTACTTAGAACTTGATAGAACTTTCATAAGCATCAACAACAAACAACATCAAACCTTTATATCATTATCAATAATATTAATCGTTTGGTGTTAACTCTAAATTGTTCTTTATCAAATTCAAACGACCACCATTGTTCCATTTCCATACAACAACTTACCTTCTAAGTGTGATTAAGTAAATTCTGCGTACTTGATCATATTAACTCAAGTATCACATACACAAAGCGATAAAGGTTTAACCACCTTAAGTGTATAACGATTAATCCTAACAAGATCTATACAAGATATCTCAAAAGTCTTTCTAAGATTATGTTCATGATGCATGCCATGATGTCATCCTAAATATTTATAATTTAAGAAATAAAAATGTAAATGTATATAATGTTATTCCTAGTAATCTTGTAATGTGTAAATGTGTTTTAAAAGACTTATCACTATAAATGTAAAAGACTTAATCTTATATTTATGCTTTGCTTAAAGATAAACTTTGTAATTGTCATTAACAAAATTAAGCAAAGATTGTAAAATATAAATAACGTTTTTATGACTATATTTGTATTAACAATCTCCCCATTTTTGTTGATGACAAAACATACAGTGTATTTTTTAAGCAATGAAATAAATAAAGTATGAGTCTTTTAAAAATATAGATTAAGTTGTTTTTATGCAAGTTTTGAAAACAATTTTAAGTATAAAAACACGTACTGTGATGTTAACAGTATGTATGAAACTATTTATGAAACTTAATCCTATCTCCCCCTTTTTGTCGAAACAAAAAGAAGATATGCGTAGCGGAATGTGGTGAACAAATCTTGGTTATTACTCCCCCTAAATTGGAGTACCAAGATTGTTTCAATGATTTTTAGAACTTTAAAAGCTCCCCCTTGGATAATACTCCCCCTAATTGGAGTGCCAAGGTTAAGATGCATAATCCTACAAAAGAAATGGTTAAAATATGATATGCTCCCCATCAATGTTTACTCCTCATTGCTAGGGTACCAACGTATACGTTTCAAGGATGAGAAATGCTATAAAATGATGAGTTAGTACATGATACCTTGATCTATACTCCCCGTTGCTAGGGTACCAACGTATATGATTCAAAGTTGAGAAAAGCTACAAAACAAAGGTTAGTTGTGAATCAATACAACCAAATAGCATAATGCATATGTATAAGTCAAACAAACATAAGAATTCAACCCAGTTGACTTTAAAAAGTCAAAAATATGTGTCTGATAAAAAAAATGCTCCTATCTAATCATAATGAGAACATAAAACAACCATATAAGAATGTTAGTAGATCATGCAAAACAAGATATTATGCCAAATAGTGATCACCTACAAGTATAAAGACATAACATTCATTCATTGAAAATTTGTTTGTGACAAAGGTCACAAAACATGATAATACAAAGAAAAACAACTAAAACAAATCCTAAAAAGTTCTAAAAGTTCCTATAGAACGAAACTTGGAAGAGACTAAAAATGCCTATTGCGGAGGATTGGTTGGGTTTGATGGAGATATGATGGAGGCAAGCCAAATGGATTCTAAGTTCTTAGTATCAAGTAAGTTAGAGTCCATTATGTTAGAGTCAAGTTCCTCATTGCCTTGAAGCCACATTGATTCATCAATGGTTTAGAGTGTGGTAAGTAAATCATGGGATTGCAAGTTGGGTGAATATGGAGTTGATGATGATTTTCTCACTTGAGATGATGTGGGTGGTGGTGAGGAAGCTACTGGTGTTGTTATAGGTGATGGTGTATTATCTATTGGAGTTATGGTAGGTGATGGTGTGGTACTTAGTGGAATTATGATAGGTGATGGTGATCTTGAGGGTTGAGTTGAAATGGGTGAAGGTATGTTGACCACAGGAGTTATGATGGATGTTGTAGTAGGAGTGGATATAGTAGGGAAGTTCACATTAGAGATTGGATTGATGAACCAGTATGGTCTGACGCTAATTCTAGCGGTCCTTCTGTGTGGTCTGGACATGTGTGAGTTATTTGATTTATGCATTGTAAAATTGTTTAGAAATGTGCAGGAGTGATTATAAGAATGTGAGTTGAAATTATCCTAAAGCTTCTATCTTATACTACTCTAAAGTTCATGGATAAAAGAATTGTGGATTACCAATGACTTGGAACAAGAAAAAGTTTGTCATTTTATCAAAGTCAATCCATAGAAATGGAGTTGACATGAGGAAGATCAGTGGGTGTAGGTGATGACAGAAAAGGTTGTAATGTGATTGATTCACGGATTTCAAGGAACCAATTAAAGGGATCCTTAGGTGTTAGAGAAAGGTAACTTGATGAAAATTTGAATTTTTCAAATTTTGGTGGGAAATTGATTCTATTGTTTTCTAATTGTTCTAAGAGTTTCTAATGATTCTAATGATCAGTAGCATACTCCTGAAAACTAAAATTAAGAATATAAGAATCTAGATAAGTCGGGAAAAATATGAAAAACTTATTGATGAAGCTGGCGGATCCAATCGACACCAAAGGCGGATCCAAAATATGGGATCCGCCATATCCGCCATACAAAGTTATCAATTTAAACAGAACATATGTCATATTTTGCGTTACTCGTTCAAATCCCAAAACTTCTCCTAAAACATGTCTAACTAGTAATATGTGATAGAATAAAACTAAAAATATAGGTTCTAATACACGTTTGTACATAGATTAATCTGATGATAATAACTTACCATAAAAGGAGGTTAAGCCAAACGATGGCTTAAGCATGAAAAATTGATAACAACAAGTGTTATCACCCTGAAACATTATGTTAGTTCACATAAAAGTCAAATACCAACTAAATATCCTAAGACACACACAAGTTTATCACATCATTGTTTTAAAAAGTCTTGTGCCAAACACTCCCTAATCCTTACTTCTTGTTCATTTTCTTGTGAAGCTTCATGATCCAACGCCCAAGATTCTTCATCATTCCCCTTGTTTGTCGATGCTCCTCGGATTCATTGTCAATGGAAGGAAGTTGACTCAAGTATTCAGGTGGAGGAATTCTAGAGTTAGGTAAACCGTCTTCGTCAGTAGCCGATGATGATGAAGATGAGGTTGGAGGATGAGCACGTTTTCCTCTTGCAATGGTTGCCCTATGATCACTGAGAGGGACAAAGGTGTGTGGAATTTTGGTGTAGTCAGGAAGGAAACCACTAGCGTTTCGGGGAATAGGAATAGAGGCTTTAAATAGACGTGTAAGAAGCATTCCATATGGCATGGCAGTGGTACCTAGAACTGGAATATCTGCCATTCTTTTGGCAATATAGTAGGCTAAGTTAAATTGTTGATGAGTTGACACACAATACATCATGTAGCAGAGGTTAGCATTGATGTGGTCCCTATTTCCTACGGTGCTAATGAAGTTTGCCCTCAAAATTTCTTCTAGCTTCTTAAATTCAGGCTTAAGTTCATTAAGTTCCATGGTAAATGGATCTTGGTTTACTTGTTTACCTCAGTTTGTCCTAGTTGGGTTGTTTCTAGGATTGAAGAGATGTTCACGGATGATTTCTTTGGAAGTGAGGGGTGTGTCATATGGATGAATACGACCAAGGTTGGACTCTAAGATGGACAATGGCTATTTTTCCGAATAAAAGCAAGTTCCTTGACTTGGAATACCTAAAACTTCTCCAAATTGATTTAAAGGAAAGGTGAATTGGTTTTGGTTTACTTTGAAATGAATATTCATGAATCCAAAGTCGTCTGTGCAAAGACTTATAGTAGCATAGAATTCAAGTATAAGCCTAGGAATAATGGGTTCATCTATGTCTAGAAGGCTATCAAATTGGATAGAAGCTAATTGTTCACGGATATTGGTTTCTTCTAAAAATGATGTGTCTACGGTTCTACCTTCGTGAACGTAATGTTTTTCTAATGCCTTAAAGATTTTGACTTGATCATCTGTGAGTCCTTTGGTTTTGTGGTGTTGAGGTAGGTATTTGAGGGTGTTCTTATGATCATAATTTGTCGCAGGAGGCATGATTATCCTAGACACAAAAATTTCATAATTTAGTTAAAATTATCGAAAATATGTATATTAATTTCTAGTGTGTGCCTACATGGGGACAATGTGGAGGTACGGTTATCTCGACTCCTTTTGATGCACGAAAATTTTGTTTATGCAAGTTTTATGATAAAACGAGAGATAACCCAAACGCTCCTACTTCAATGTAGCTTCATTTGAATGTACCTGAAAATACATATTAGTTATGTATTCCCTTTAGCATTCAAGAGACATTATGCAAGTGATGTATAAAACATAACGTTTTTGTATTTGTATGAACAATGTTCAAAAATTGTTTTTCCTAGTCGTGAGAAGATTTTGATAAAAATTTCTCATAGGGTTTTTGATAGGTTATGATAATGTACAACAAGATGCAATTCCTAACTAAGGAAAACATAGTTTGTGATGCAATTCAGTAAGTAAGTTTCATGATTTTCCTAAAAATATGTATAAACCCCAAGTTTTGATTTTTGTGCAAGGAATAGAAATCCTAGACTCAGATTAGGAATTAGATTATGATTAGGATACTTACAGAGATGATTTAACCACAGATTGGTGATGGACTATGACCTAATTTCTGAGTTTTGTGTGATAGTGATCGAATTTCAGTGGGATGTATGTTTTTGGGGAATGTGATGTACAGTGAAGGGTGTTTGTTTTAATAAACTAAAAACTGACTTAGTGAGGCACGGATCTGGCGGATCCAAAACAAGGGTTCCGCCCTTGTTGTCGTTGATCCCGCCCTTGTTGTCGTTTGGATCCGCAGGTCCAAACTCAGGTTTTGGTTTTTGTCATGTTTGGCTAATCTAAGGTTCAAGCTACGGTTTCATCTACTCACTAGGTTCCATTAATCCTAAACCAAGTCTAAGAGAGTTGAAAGGTTCTCTCTTAAGGGGTTTTGTGAGAATTTCGGCAATGTTGTCCTCTGAGGATACTTTCTCGGTTGAGATGTTTCCCTTCTGAACATTGTCGCGTAGGAAGCGGTGTCGTATTTCTATGTGTTTGGTTCTAGCGTGTTAAACTGGATTTTTGCTGAGATCGATAGCTCCTTTGTTGTCGCAAAGAATGGGAATGTCGTTGACTTCAATTCCATAGTCGACGAGAGCTTGTTTCATCCACAGTGCTTGTTGGCAAGCTTTTCCTGCTGACACGTACTCTGCTTTAGTTGTTGATATTGCGAGGGTTGTTTGTTTCTTAGCAAACCATGAGGTGAGACAATTTCCTATAAAAGTACAAATACCGCTTGTACTTTTTCCATCAACATAATCACCAGCATGGTTTGAGTCGACATACACTATGGTTTCCATTCCCGTTCCTTTGGGATACCATAATCCTAAATGTGTAGTGCCTTTTATGTATCTAAAGATCCGTTTAACGGCTTCAAGATGGGATATTTTGGGATCTTCTTGAAAGCGTGCACATAGACAAACACTAAACATAATGTCTAGTCTACTAGCCGTTAGGTAAAGTAAACTACCAATCATTCCCCTATATTTAGTGCTATCTACGGATTCACTTTCGTCATCCTTGGTGAGTTTGGTTTCAGAAGACATTGGTGTTTTCATAGGTTTTGAATCTTCAAGACCAAATTTCTTAAGCATATCCTTGATATACTTAGATTGGTTGAAGAATATCCCATCATCTAATTGTTTTATTTGGAGACCTAAGAAAAAGTTAAGTTCCCCCATCATACTCATTTCAAACTCATCATGCATGATTTTTGAAAATTCATCGCATAACTCTTGACAAGTTAAACCGAATATAATGTCATCCACATATATCTGGACTATGATAATATGTGATCCCTTTTTCTTGGTGAAAAAAGTATTGTCTACTAGGCCCATGGTATACTTATGGTCAACTAGGAAAGTCTTAAGTTGATCATACCAAGCTTTTGGTGCTTGCTTAAGTCCGTATAAAGCTTTCTTAAGTTTGTAGACATGATTTGGTTTTTCAAAATCGGCAAAGCCGGGAGGTTGTGCTACATACACTTCCTCATTTATAAAACCATTAAGAAATACACTTTTGACATCCATTTGAAATAGTTTAAAGTCATGTGCACATGCATATGCAAGTAGTATCCTAATTGACTCAAGTCTAGCGACGGGTGCAAATGTTTCATCGTAATCTATACCTTCTTGTTGGTTGTAGCCTTGTGCTACTAGCCTAGCTTTGTTTCTAGATACTACGCCATTTTCATCCATTTTGTTTCTAAAAACCCATTTTGTACCTATTATGGTTTGATTTTTAGGTTGTGGGACTAATGTCTAAACGTCATTCCTAACAAATTGATTTAATTCCTCTTGCATCGCAATGACCCATGATTCATCTTTTATGGCTTCATTAACATTTTTAGGTTCAATTGTTGAAACAAAACAAAAGAAATTACTTTCATTTTGAGCTTTAGACCTTAATGTTCTTTCATTGATTTTTCCTATGACGTTTTCTAATGGATGACTTTTGGTTTCTTTGATATTAACTATTTCTCTTTTTACCGGTTCATCTTCTTTTTCACTTTCAATATTTTCTTGATTTTCAACCATTTGACTTTCAACTAAGTCCTCATCTACCAAAGGTGATGTCTTAGAGGGAGGTGGACTTTCGTCAAATGTTACGTTCAACGATTCCTCGACTCTTGAGGTTTCTTTGTTCAAAACTATATATGCTTTACTATTTTGTGAATATCCTAGAAATACACCTTCATACGACTTTGGGTCGAACTTGGTGAGATAATCCTTTGTGTTTAAAATGAAGCATTTGCTTCCAAATACTCTAAAATATCCTAAAGTAGGCTTTTTGCCTCTGTATAACTCATATGGAGTCTTTTTCAAGAATAGTCTAATTAGAACTCGATTTAGGATATATGCGGATGTATCTACAGCGTGACACCAAAACTTTTGAGGTATGTTTTGTTCATTTAACATAGTTCTGCTCATTTCTTGAATTGTCCTATTTTTGCGTTCTACTACACCGTTAGATTGAGGAGTTCGAGGAGCTGAGAAATTATGTGTTATGCCATTAGCATCACAAAAAGCTCCGAATTAGATTTCGTTATCAAATTCACGACCATGGTCAGTTCTTATTGACACTATGTTACTTCCTATTTGATTTTGAATTTTCTTACTTAAGATTTCAAATTTATCAAATGCTTCGTTTTTAGTTTTCAAAAACTTAGTCCATGTATACCTAGAGTAATCATCTACTATTACCAAAGTATAGAAGTTTCCCCCGTAACTTTGTATAGCGGATGGACCAAACAAATCCATATGTAACAATTCTAGACACCTAGATGTAGACACCATGTTTTTAGCCTTATGGCTATTATGAACTTGTTTTCCTATTTTGCAAGCATCACAAAAGTGTTAGTCATATTTCAACTTGGGCAGGTTCCTAACGAGTTCCTTAGATGATAAGGATTGAATTAACCTCATATTGGCATGACCTAAGCGTCGATGCCATAGAGTTGAGTTTTCGTCCAAAGAAGTGAGACAAAGTTTGTCTTTAGGTGTTTTGTCTAATTTCATAACGTAAACGTTATTCTTCAAAACACCTTTTCCTACGGTTATGCCATCTTTTAGTATTTTACTTCCATTTTCACTGAAAAGGACGTTATACTTTTTGCGGCATAATTGACTAATACTAAGCAAGTTAAATCCTAAATTATCTACATGAGCAACATCATCAATAGTGAGAGAGTCATGAGAGATTGTACCTATTCCGATGATTTTACTTTTAAGCTTGCTACCGAATGTGACATTACCTCCGTCGTACACTTGGTTGGATGAGAAAAGACTTTTGTTCCCCGTCATGTGTCTTGAACACCCACTATCTTTAATCCACTCATCTGGTTCTAACTCAACTTTTAAGCACACCTCTTCTGTGTCATTAGCCATGAGAGCAACTTCGTTGTTCTTAAGCTCGTCGTCATCACTTTCACTGTCACTCCAAGCTCCACTAACAAGTGCTTTTTGAGATTTGTTCTTTGGAGGCTTTGGACATTCTCCTATTAAGTGACTAGAATCCCCGCACCTAAAACACTTCCTATCTATCTTTCCTTTCCTATCATCACGGTCTTTCCGGAAGGATTTCTTTTCTTCACGAGGTGGTCTTACGAACTTTCCTCGTCTCCTAAAGAACTTCTTGAAATCTCTTACGGCCATGGCATACTCTTCGTCTTCGCTACTAGAACAAGACTCTTCGTCATCACTCGATTCTACCCTAGCTTTCAAGGAAATGGACTTCATTTTCTCCTTTTTGCCTTTAACAATTTCCGAGTCTTTTTCCATCACCATCTCGTGAACTTTGAGATTTCCTATGAGCTCGTCCAGTGTCATGCTTGAAAGATCCTTGGATTCTTCAATAGCCGTCACCTTTGCTCTCCACTTCGGATGAAGTGCTCTAAGAAATTTCCTGACAAAGTTCTTGCTAGAAAAAGATTCATCAAGTGCTTTAAGAGAAGTAATTATAGTATTAAACCTAGCAAAAGCACTATCAATGGTCTCATCTTCAGAGATAACAAATTTTTCATATTTTGAACAAGAAGATTAATTTTGTTATCTTTGACTTGTGAGTTCCCTTGATGAGTGATAATCAGTGATTGCCAAATATCCATAGTCGTTTTACACATAAAAACTCTTTCATATTCTTTCTTAGGTGAGGCATTATAAAGCATCATTTTGGCTTCATTATTTTTGGCAATTAACTTCTTTTGCTCATCACTGTGACGAGTAAGAGAAGTACCTTCATCCCGACCACCTAATACATTTGATATAGGTTTATAATCACCTTCTACTATAATATACTATAGATCTATGTCCTTTGACTTCACATACGTCTCAAAGCGGTTTTTCCAGTATATGAAACAATTTGGTTCAAATAGTGGTGGTCTTTGCATAGATTGCCCTTCTTTAAAGTTTTCAAAATCCATTGATCGTTTCAAGTTTTTAAAATACAATATATTTTGAAAATCTTGAGTAACGTAGCTCTGATACCAATTGTGGAAAACTAGAAGGGGGGTTGAATAGTTTTTACCGTTTTAAATCTAATTCTCTTTGTGACTTAACGTGATTTCAAAGTAAATACTCACAAACAAACAATATAAGTAAATTAAGTTAGGATAGGAACAATCAAACCACAAAACGGAGATTTATAGTGGTTCGGCTACAAGGACTCTCTTCCTTTCCCTACTCCACTCCTCGAGCCTCTAACTCGAGAGTTTTTCTTCACTAAGAAACAAACTCCCTTCTCGGCGGAGAAAACCTTTATACACGTCGCTTACACTTTATCCGGTACTAAGCTAAACACCGGGTTCTACTTCAAGGAAGAACCAACCTGACGTCGCTTATACAATTACCGACACTAAGCTAAATGTCGAGTTCTTTACAAGGGTACAACTACTCCCGTTTACTCTATGTGTTTTGAGGACTAAAACACTAACCGGACTTTACTGAATGAAAGGTATAACAATGATGTGTAAACTCTAACTAATCACACAGTTTCTACTTTGCAAGACTTGCAACAGTATGTTGAAGCTTGTTGATGCTTGATCTCTTTTGCTACAAAAAGGAAGATCACTAAGAATGATGAATGATATAGGTTAGTAATGTATAAATGAATGTATGTATAATTTATGTTATGTAAGTGATGAATGTGCCAGAATGACCAGCTTGCTATTTATAGGCAAACTGATAAAACAGTTGGCGGATTTGGCGGATCCCTTAAATTGGATCCGCTCTTGTACTGGTTTGGATCCACCAGTGCAGGACAGCTAAGAGATTCTCAAATATTTCCATATCTTGTACAATCTTTCCATATCTTCAAATGTCAACTATTTAGCTTGAAGATCTATACAAGATATCACAAAAATCTTTCTAAGATTATGTTCATGATGCATGCCATGATGTCATCCTAAATATTTCTAATTTAAGAAATAAAAATGTAAATGTATATAATGTTATTCCTAGTAATCTTGTAATGTGTAAATGTGTTTTAAAAGACTTATCACTATAAATTTAAAAGAGTTAATCTTATATTTATGCTTTGCTTAAAGATAAACTTTGTAATTGTCATTAACAAAATTAAGCAAAGATCGTAAAATATAAATAACGTTTTTATGACGATATTTGTATTAACAGTCTATTTAATTCCAGTTGACACTTTTTCCCTCCCAATATGAACATCAAGTTCAAAATGCTTTGTTTTTTCATGGAAAATAGGATTTGCAGCAATTTGAATGGTAGAGCTGTTATCACAAAATGAGTCAACTAGATACAAACCAGTTATACCAAGACTATGTAATATATTTCCCAACCAAATAACTCCACAAGTAGTAGATGTCAAGCTTCTATACTCAGCCTCAGATGAACTTTTAGACATTGTGGCTTGTTTCTTACTTTTCCAAGACACTAAAGAATGTCCCAAGAAAACACAAAAACTAGTAACAGACTTCCTGGTTTTAGGACACTTTGCCCAATCAGCATCTGCATATGCCTTTAATTTCAAATCTGAAACGTTGTTAAACTGAATTCCAGATCCAGGTGACTATTTCAAATATCTTAAAACTCTAAGTGCAGCTTTAAAATGTGACTGTAAAGGACAATGCATATGCTGACTCAAGCAATGCACAACATAACTAATATCAGGCCTGGTATTAGTCAAGTATATAACTTTTCCCACAAGTTTTTTATAGCTAGTAAAATTAACCAACTTCTTTATCTTTTTCAGATTCCACAAAGTTTAAAACAGTATGTTAAGGAAAATGAGTCTCAACAGCTTTAGCTGCCAAAAGACCATATTCATGTAACAGTTAAGGCAATATTTCCTTT
Source organism: Artemisia tridentata subsp. tridentata (assembly GCA_021014915.2). NCBI lineage: Eukaryota > Viridiplantae > Streptophyta > Magnoliopsida > Asterales > Asteraceae > Artemisia > Artemisia tridentata. Next base: position 187,742,093 of record CP139502.1, on the reverse strand, counting down.
GAGACATACATAATCCTTTTTCATTTTCCAGGACTTGAATCCCAATAAAATATTTCAAAACCCGTAAATATTTTATCAAATACTTTGTACTTAAAAACTTTTTAAACTCACTGATTTCATCTTCATTAATGTCAATGACAATGTCATCCACTTAAACAAGCAATGCAACAAACACCTAATCCTTTTGCTTCACATACAGAGAATAGTTAAACTTACTCTGCTCAAAACCATGCTCAGCCAAGTCAGTGGTAAGCATAGCATTCCACTGTCTTGGGCCTTGCTTGAAGCCATACAAAGATTTATTTAATTTGCATACTCTAGACTTATCAACATTTTCATAACCTTGAGGCAAAGTCATATAAACATCTTCAAACAAATCACCATACAAGAAAGCATTATTAACATCTACCTGATATAAAGGCCAACACTTATTATAATAGCAATAATAATCAAACATCTCACAATAACCATTTTAACCACATGACTAAATGTCTCATCATAATCAAAACCTTCCCTTGACTAAAACCCTTAGCCACTAATCTGGCTTTATATCTTTCTACTTCACCAATTGTTTTGTTTTTTATTTAAAAAATCCATTTACAGCTAATAGGTTTTCTGTCAACAGGTAAATCACAATTAGTCAAAGTATTATTTATGTTTAAAGCCTCAATCTCATTATTCATAACCTCAATCCAATTAGAATTAGATAATGCATCTTTAAAGCAAGTAGGTTGAATAGATTTGTTCAAAGTAGTGGCAAAACATAGACTGGAACCATTCAAGTCAGCATAACTGACATACTTTCAATACCATATCTAACATTTAAACCAACAATATAATCATTCAATTTAGCAGGTAGTTTTGACTGTCTGCTAGACCTTCTTATACCAGGAGTCCACACTTCATTTAAATCATATGTATTCCTTGACTGAGTTGGTAAAGAACCATTTTGATTTTGTTGAAATAGATTGCCCTCAGATGAGCTTTGATCACCAAAATGGGTTGCAGTGGTTCCGTCTTGGTACTGTAATAATGCAATATCTGATGGTGTAGTATCAGAAGTACCAAGCCTAGAGAATGAACCACTATCATCCTCAACTGATGAAGCCCTCCCTACATCATTGGGACTTTGAGACATTTGGTTATCAAAAAATTCCAAGTGATCAGTTTTCCCTCTATGCATCTACTAAATCACATTTTTTCATTTTAAAAGGATATACAGTTTCAATAAATCTAACATCTCTTGAGTAAAAAACATTCCCGCTATCCAAACTTAACAATTTATAAGCTTTTTTAATAGTTGAATACCCAATCAAAACTCATTTCTCATATTTAAAAGATAGTTTATCATGATTACTAAGAATAGTTGAAAACTACATACATCCAAAACATCTCAAATGGGAAAGACTATGTTTCTTTTTATGACTCATAAGGAGAGTTACTACTTAGGACAGATGAAGGCAGCCTGTTTATAAGATAGACAACAGTCATAATATAATCAGACCAAAAACACAAAGGAATTCCTCTGTAAAGCATAAGACTCCTTGCTACATTGAGCAAGTGTCTATGTTTCCTTTCAGCAATCCCATTTTGCCGAGGAGTATGAGAACAAGTACATTTAGGAAGTTTGGTCAAAGCATCAAATTCTCTCCAAAGAGAGTTAAGTCTATGATAATAATCTGCAACAAAACTACCACCTTGTTTTATAGAATTCATCATTTGCAACACATTATATAACAGGACCATCAACTTTATCATATGTTTCTTCTAACTCTTTTCAAACGGATGTAACATTCACAGAATAAACAAGACCCACATAAACATCTCGAGACACAAAATTCATGATCCATGTTAAAACAACAACATTACATCTTTCCCACTGAGCAGTAAACACATCACTAGCAGCAAAAGACTCTCTTAAACAAGATCCATCAACAAAATTAAACTTGTTCCTAGTTTGTAAAGCAAGTCTCATAGCACCAGACCAAGTGTTGGGTCAAAATTTGACCCAATTGTCCCTGAAAAGTATTTGAACATAAAATAGCCTAATTCACTCATTACTCACTCACTGAAGAATCAGAGAGTAATTAACTCTCTTATGACTAAATTGAAGAATCAGTGAGTAGTACACTCTCTGATGACTATCAGAGAGTAGCTCACTCTCTGATGAATGATGACCATCAGAGAGTATGTAACTCACTGAAGACTCAGTGAGTGTGTAACTCACTGATAAAGAAATCAGTGAGTGTTGTATAAAGCTCACTAAATAGACAAGCTTCAGGGATGTCGAAAATCAACTGAAGAAACACTTTATAAGCTGATGCGGTGTCAGTTAGTAAAGTACAAGGAGCTACAAACAACACCAGGTTCACTGAGATCTAACAAATGTCTCTCTAACTCTGAA
>CP139502.1:187700806-187739589 GCA_021014915.2 Artemisia tridentata subsp. tridentata | reverse complement strand
TATTTACACAGGTTACTTAAATAAATTGCATAAACGAGCACTTAAAATCATATGGACAATTATACAAAAACAAACAATATTTCGTTTAGATTTAGACGTTCTAGCAAACTCTCGAGTGTGGTGCTCGGGGAGTGGAGTAGGGCAAGGAAGGTGTCCTTGTAGCCGAACCACTATAAATTCTTTGTGTCGCGGTTAGATCTTTCCATCTCTTTTCTTTCATTACTTTACTTGTGTTGTCTTTATTTACTTACATATAATTGTTTATATTGTTCAAGAGTTGAATTCACATAAAGATCGAATCTAAGTTTTTAAAAGTAAACAAAGGTTTTCACAATAAATTAAAAAGACGTAAAACTATTCAACCCCCCCCCCTTCTAGTTTTCCACACTTTTCACAATGTCTGCTAAATCCTCCCAAGTAGCATCATCTACATCTCCATTGCTCCATTGAATTAACCCAAACAACCCTATTCTGTTATGTTGCTTGACCATTTTCCTTTCCAACAACTTCACTGGTTCAGCAGCTATGAGACCTTGTGCATCACATTCTGGAAAGCTACCCATAGTGGTATTTGGTGTCAAACATCTCTTCAATTGACTCACATGAAACACTGGATGTACTTTTGCATTAGATGGAAGTTGTAGTTTGTAAGCCACTTGTCCTATCTTCTCCATAATTTGAAAAGGACCAAAGAACTTTGTGTTGATATAAATAAATGCCTAAAAACGTTATTCATATCTTTCGATATCTCTATGTTTTGATAATCACAAAACAAAAACTCATCAAACCAAAGATCATGACGTAAATAAGTATTTAGTAGTAAATACTCACTTTCACCAACTAATCACTTAAGGTATGAATTGTCACACCCCGTCAAAGGCGGAAACACGAGATGTAACTGAGAAAGGCACATTCCTTAACATCATAGATTCGTACCTTAAAACTTTTACAACAATAGTTTACAACTTCACAAAACATTCCTCGGCAAATATTTGAAAGTAAAACATGTCTCTTTTGAAATCTTGTTGTCTTGAAAAGATAGTAGCAACATGACAAATAGTCTGACTACAATAAACGTGCCTTCAAATACCTTAATAGTGATCCACCTGAAAATGGTACTAGAAAACGTCAACATAATGTTGGTGAGCTCGTAGGTTTGAAAGTGAACCACGAAGCTGTGAATAATAGTGTAGGACAACAGTGAGCATGATACACAATTATAGGCACATATTGAAACGAAATAGTTACTGTTGCGACAACTGAACCTGCCAATAGAAACAACACACCACAAGGGTCTTCCGACATACAGTCAGGATGCACAGGGGAGCTACCCCGATAGTACTATCAAATGCTTCGGCTCCAAACGGAGTTAAACAGTTGCGCATGCTTGCTCACATGAAATAAAGTTATACCACATAGCACATAATCGCAATCAAACGCACATAATTGTCCAAAACAATGAAAATGGTAAGTCATAGCATAAAAACATTTGAAAAGCATTTGTACCATTTTCACCCCAAGGAAAACATATTAAAAAAAAGTGGGGCTACGAGAACTCACCTTAGTAAATGAAGAACAAAATATCACAAATGGTACTAATTAGCAGGGCACAACGGTACAGGCTCGGCACAACCTAAATATATAGTTTATCTCAGAAAATGTACTGTAAAAATATCATAATGCATATGAGTTTTCAAAAGACAAAGTGTTTTAGTTTTCATGGAATACTCGTATCATCGCTTGTAAAAAGTCTAGTATTATCGTTTCGTGTGGTGGTATGAAACACATACTCGAAATACAACTCACGCCAAAGAAGAAATGAAAGAATAATCTCGACACAAACCACATGCCAAAGTATACTATATTCAATTTATTATATATAGAGATAAAAGTAAATAAAAGAAATAACAATGAGTAAATAAAGAAAAATAAGTAAGAAAATAAGAAACAAATAAATCAACGGTAAAGTTTCGACATTTGCCCGGTAATCCCAATAATTTAGTTAGAACATTTATATTTTATAAGATAATACATGCTTTTAATGCATAAATTAAATAATAGGGTTTTACATTAAATAAAACTATGTTATTCGTCTTTTGTGAGGTTTTATAATTGAAGAGTTTTCGAGATAAGATAATTTTAAATTTAGATATCTTATAAAATTTTGGCATTACCCATTCGTTTACCAAACATTTTCAAGTCAAAAGACTTAAAATCAATTTTCCCAAATCAACATTATATACGTGCTCGTTATCCAAACACGTTTTCATTAATATCTTTAACCGATTTAAACATCCGATTAATTAAGTTTAACTAATAAACTAGTTTTAGATATATTAAATGTGTTTGATCGTTAGTAGTATTAATAATTTAGTCCAATGTTAAGTCCATTAAGTTTGTTTATGTCAAGTTTAATAATAGTCCGTTATGAGTCTAATAATTCAAGTTCTAATTCAATACTTTAGGCCAAACCATTATATATATATATATATATATATATATATATATATATATATTTAGACCATTTTGTAACGTAACCCGATTTCAAATCAATAATCCAAAATATAAGCCGAAACGTTCCAAATGAGCACATATGTCAACAAAAATAAAGTAAGTTAGTCCATTAACTATAAACCGCATATAAGCTAAACGAATATAAATATAAATGTTTAAAATATGTTGGAAAATTGTGTTTGTACCGATGGTCATCACACAAACAACACTTTAGCAAGTTGGGTAACCAATCGACAGTAGAGGTATGGGTTGACTATTCATGTTCATATCTATATGTTTGTCTAGAGCATTACTATATATATTTTATTATCCAAAAATATTCGTATTTTGTAGGATTAAAATAGTATTTGTATTTTGAAGATAGTTAATGTTGGTATTCTTAATTAGAGGATTTCAGTCTGAATATCACAATATGTTACTGATTTACTAAAAAGTAATAAACACTCTATTTCTGTTTTCATAAAAATAAGCTCTTCGAGCTTATTAACATCAAATAAGCTCTAAGTTTCAAAATAATAATAAGCCAAGACACAATTAAGCCAATACAAACCAAATTTAACGGGCTACGGCCGAAACCCATATGGGTTTCCTTTTTGAATACGAGACCAAAACCAACGACACGAAAATAAGCATAGATAAGCAGCTCGTGTGCTTATTAATAAGCACTCTTAAGAGAGAAAAAAATATTATGCCATCATAACCACCACGAAATGAGTAAGATTTTCCTCTTAAATATCGAAAAGCCAAACGAGCCACATAACCCGTTTTAAAGGGTTATGTGATCGACTCACACATAAAACTTTTATAAAAACCATTTTCCATTTGGAATGATTAGACAAAAGTGATAACAAGATGATTTTAAGAGTTTTGAGATGATACCTACGAGAAAAAGATGGATTTAAATCGGATTGACATAAGATTCAACCCAAAATGCGCGAACAAAACCCGAAATACGTCTCTTGAACCTTCGATCTCTTGTTTTCTTTATTCACAATGGAAGAGGAGTGGTGGAGTGGTGGTGTTCATGTGGCAGCGGTGGCTCAATGGGAGAGGGAAAAGATAGGTGGTGGCTAGGGTTAGATAAGAGAGTGGGTGAGTTGTGTGAAATAAAAAAAATGTAACCCTAAACCCCTTTTTATTACCTATTAATTTGAAAGATTGAAAAAAAAAGTGTAATAGTTGAAAAATTTTAGGAGGCGGATGACAAGAGTAAACAAGGGGGTCCATTTTTGAAATTTTGAGTTTATGTGAGTCGGGTCTAGTTTAAGTTCAATAAAAATTGCTCGGGAACTCAAAGCACGCACGGTTGAATTTAAGATGAAATTTCCACGAAAAACGAGTATTTAAACGACCATTATCACATAAATATTTTAGTAATCACATTAAGTCATTTATTAAGTTTACGGTTGTGCCGGTACGCGTTATGTGTCGTTTTCATGTTTCACAAGAAAATCTCTCGTTTTCAAATCAAATGAGGTCCAAAAAGCTCATAATTATATGATAGGTAATAATAATAAATGAAATTTATTATTAAAACAAGTTTGAAAATTTTCGTTTGTCACAAATAGTTTCGAGTTTTAATAAACAAGTATTGCCCTAAAATGCCGGTTGCTACATGAATAAACAAAGTGTCTAATGCATTATAAGATCAAAGGAACATTTTTATTAATCACTAGATTTTTATAAAATGTCACAAAACATTTTATATCTTTTATAAAACATTTTTGGAATTCAAAGAATATGTTTAATTCATTACAAATATATGAATTCAAATTTTCAACCAAAAATGGCAAATCTAATCCAGAAAAATTTTCCTCACAAAAGGACAAAATTGGGCAACGTTCAGGAGGGCGGCCCCCTTAATTATTAAGGGGACCGACCCCTAATTAAGGGGACCGGCACGCTCCTGATTCCCCCCAGCTGTCCCTTAAATACTGGTTCATTCCACTATTTTTTTTCACCTTTTTGCACTCTAAACTTTCTGATTCAAACCTCCATTTCTATCCTCCAAAATCCTTTGATCATATATACATTAATCTTTGTTTCAAAGTTATTCAAGCCTCAACACTCAAGTGCAAAGAGAATAATACTTCTATTAATTAAGATTAGAAGTATTACAACTTAGTATCATCTTGCTATATAAGTTGTTTGTTCATTTCATCTTGTTAATCATTTATACTTTGGTGAATAAGGTGTATACATTAGTTAGCTAGATTTAGATATAGGATCTAGAATTGTTGATTGGTTGAAGAGGTACTAGAAGTGAAGAAGTAGAAGAGCATAGAATTAGTGATATGAGATATAAGAAGTAGTATGATTGATTCAAAAATCAATTATATAGTATATAAGTAGTATCGAGGAGATCCGCAAGAAATACGGATCACCCGAGTCGTATTCGTGCGAAGGTGTGAATGGAATCAAAGAAATTCGATTCGTGAAAATCGTGTAGTGAAAAGCGGTAAATGTGAAAAGTGAAAATGATAAACTCAATTAATAGCAAGTAAACACAAAATATGCAGAATGTACAAGCTAAGTACGCACTAATGTTTAAAATCTAAAAACGGAAATGCAAACGCAATTTTTAAAATGTAACGTACAAAATAAAACGTAACTTTTTTACGAAAAATGATTCTACAAATGTGAAACAATTTTCTAAAAATCTTAAACTACTAAAAAGAATTTTCAGAAAAAGAAAAATATTTTTTTTACATTTTATTTATTTTCTATGAATTAATTTCTATTTTTGTATTTTTAAATGAATTAAAAATTAAAGAAAATGGAAAAATAAAAGTGAAAATTGCAAATTTAATTTTGAAAAATCTAAAATATCATAAAAGAATTTCCTAAAATATTTTTGGATTTTTTATGGCTTTTTCTTATTTTTTATTTATTAAAAAGTATATAAAATTAAATTTAAACTAAGAAAAAGTAATAAAAATAGCATAACAGTTCAGAAAAATCTGAAAAATTCTCAGAAATTCAAAAATAATAAAAGAAACCTGGAGAAAAATTTTGAAATAAAAATAAGCAGTAGAAGTACTTTTACATTTAGAAGAAAGTGATAGTTAAAACCGTGAGAAAAAATGAGAGAGCATGCACTCAACTAATGCAATAATTTCACTGATTTGAAAGTTATATGCATGATTATGATGGTTGGTGGTTAGGGTTCAGAAAGGTTATAGAAAGTAACCTGCAACTAGATCACCAACTGCAACACAAAAAGTCCCAACCCGAAGAAGCAATTCAAATCTGCTCACCTCAAGCCGCCGAGAGCTGGTAAGAACACATACCACATCCTTAGATGAATCAAATTGTCTTTTTAACGATAATATTATAATGGAAGAAGACTAATATGCTCAAAGACATGGAACTAGCAGACTCATGCTAACCTTAAGTTAACTGAGATCGAGTCTTCCATTTCTCTTGCTGACTCAAGAAGCCTTTCTTCTTGATTATGACATGATTCACATTTGCGAAATCATAAGCAGACACAAATCAAAATGACAAACACTCTTATCTTTAAGCAATTAAGGTACCATGATATTACCTTTGCAGATAATTTTCCAGTAGCATTTCAATTTCTTCCTCTTCTTCTGCAAAGATTAACCAGTCCAAATATTAGCAAAAGGAATAAATATGCATATTTGCTTTCTTTAATCATGTCACAATTACCCTCAGCAATCTGCTTATCTTGTGGAACAGTACATTCTAGATCATCGTTTCTACTCAGGATGCAGTTTCTGCCCACAATACAGATTCGGTGTATTTCGTGAGAATCCTCAAGTATATCAAACAACATCTGTTTGAGTGCTCCTGCTTTGGATCCCAATTCAACCTTACATGCAAAACAATAAAGGAATACTTACTTTCAGTTCACATACACATGCAGCCAAGTATATGGTAAATTGATATTATATGACGGATGGTACCAAGGTTTGCTTGCTAATGCAAAGTTGCTCCAGAATGCCAGCAGTTAATCGATTTGGCAGAACTTCGAGTAAAGCTTGAACCTGAAGCATAGCAAAAATGCTCTTCATAACCAATAATTATCCAAGTAGTGCGATAATTAAACTGCATATACTCACTGTGTTTCCATACTCACACGTGGTTCTAAATCCATTAGTTTATCCTCAAAGCGTTGTATTCGTGAATGTAGGGCAGCTTCAACTACCTGAAATATCAATTTAGAAATTCTTGAAAATCAACAAATGACAAAGGAATGCAATGGATATTTTTTGAATGACATATGATAACAGCAGAACTACCATCGTGAACCACATGTGTTTTACTTTTGTTGTAGAAGGCAGAAACCTTTTACATTACAAATAATTGATAAAATCATGTAGGCCATAACCAACCTCAAGTTCAAACGGCATTACATGACCTCCATTCATGTTTTTAGGATTTAAGCGAGGTAATAACGCGTCAATGAAAGCTTTCCCTGCTCTCAAGAGATACGTAACAACATATAAACCAGAAAGAAAGATGTACATTAACTAGACTTTCCCATAAAATAGAAGGGGGTTAAAAACTTAAAATAAAGAGAAACATCTTCAACAACCATTACTTACCTTGTTTATCACGACAACTATAGGTAGGCGGTCCTGGATCGCATACCTGATTGCTCGCTCTGTGTTCACATGTACATTTATTCATGTCAGATATAATTTTTATGTAATACAATTTTAATATAATGGTTGCAGCAGATAATAATGGTTGATTGGATTCATTAATTTCTTCACATTTAGCCCACCAATACGCATCCCACAGGTTCTTGGGATTGCGCCTTCTAACCACATTTCCAATTTCAGATTTCAATCCACCAATGAAAAGATCAAGAAAATGTACCATTTCAACTAATTCTTTCATAGTTTCAACATCCACTTTCAAAAAACTTACGATACCGAACAAAGACTTGAATGCATCGGAATATTCCATACCTTCTTGTTTGAGATTTTTATTAATTGGCATTTCCTCAAACACTTTTTGTGCATTATAATCTTTTTCATCAAATCTTTTCAAAATCACCTCTTTGTAATTCACCCAAGGCAGATTACCACGAATTATGCTGTGAAGCTGCTTATGCCACTTCAAAGCTATGTCATATAAGCGTATAGAAACGAGATTTACCTTGTTCTCATCAGGGATGTTGTTATGTGTTCGTGGAGTCCGGTGGAGGTGGCGTCGGGTTTTTGGGTGGTTGTGGTGGCGTGAGTTGTGATGGTTTACGTGGAGGAGATGGTTGTGAGAGTAACGCTTAAAACAATACCTTCCATATATATATATATATATGTTTGGCAAAAGTAGGTGTGAGCAGTAGCAGTAAGCAGTAGCAGTGAGCTATGAGCTGTAGCTGTGAGCAGTAGCCAAAAAAGCTCACAGCTTCATAAAGAAGCATTGAGAAAATGAGCTTTCCTAAAAAATAGCAAAGCCCACAGCTCTCATGCCAAACGAACACTAAAAATCAAAAAGCTCATTGTTCACCGCTCCTTGCCCAAAAAAGCTCCAAAAAGCTTTATGTCAAACATAGCCATAGTATAAACAGTCGATGCTTTACTTTGGTCGGGTTGTATTCGAGTTGCCCGGTTGCCCTTGTCTAAATTCGGAAACTCCGAATCTAACGTCAAAAAAGCAAATCAATTGGGCAATAAGAGTATATTAGGAATTATCCTAATAACTATTAAACTAAGCATGACAATAAACATAAAAATAAAAAAATAAAAAAATAAAATATAAGATGAAACCCATAATTTGTTCGAAACGCCAAGGTGACAACTTTTCTTTATCCAATATAAATATAAATTCAAACTTGCTATAAAAACTATTTTACAAATAAAAAAGATTAAAACTTTACTAATAAAAACTACTAATTTGCGATTTAAAAATGCAAGATTTATAAAATAAAGTGACTAAAAAATGAAACTTTTGGTAAAAGATTAAATTTTGTAACTCAAAAACATAAAACTAAAAGATTTATAAAAGAAAAGTCTTAAAATTCTAAATAAGGAAGTCTTAAAATTCTTAAGACCAAAAACATTTCTTATTAAAGAAAGCCATAAAAACTTAAATGTAATTTACTTGGTCAAAACTTATAACCTATCATATTAATGAAATAAATGTGATTTTTAATGAGAAAAAAATGTCACTATATTAATACTTGTAACCGCTAAAAGTTAGTTATTATCAATAATGATTATTAAAAACGTGTAATCGCATCTAACATGTCTATTTGGAGATCAAATAGTTTGAATTGTTATGGGTTATAGTTATTTTAATTAAAAATTATCATTCTTTTGTAAAGTTATCGTTAGAATTAATGTATAAATAAACAACATTTACTCGCCACAAAATTTAATCACAGGGTACCCGCCGTCGCATTGCGCGGGTAACCACAACATGTTACAAGTCACCATAATAGATACCTTCTATAATGGTCTAACATTGAGGCACCGAGATATTCTTAATGCTGCTGCTAGTGGGACCTTTATGAAAAGACGTCCCGAAGAGTGCTATGATCTGATTGAAAACATGACTGCCCACCATAACTTTTGGGATTCCTCTGCGGAGAGGGATGAGTCATGTAAATTTGTCACTCCTTCATCTCCTGACATTGCGGCTCTCACTAAAAAGATGGACGATTTCGCTACGGCTATGTTGAGGATGAACCAAACAATCCAAAATCAACAAGTGAAAGTCGTTGCCCGAAGTTGTGAAACTTGTGGAGGCCCACATCTTTATTCCAAGTGTCCAGCCACTGCTGGTTACACTTAAGAGAACGTTTATGCTGCTCAAGGTTCCTACAATATGGGGGATAACTCTTACCAACCACAGGGGGACCGTAATCTCTTAAGTTATCGTTCCAACAATTTTCTAGGACCACCCGGTTTCAATCAAAATCAAAATGTCCAAAACCGTAACCCGAATCAAAATCAGAATCGAGGAGATTTTAACTAAGGTCAAAACCCCCATTTCCAAAATCAGAACCAAAATCAAGGTCATTTTAATCAAAACAATTTTCAAAATGGCAATCAAAACCAAGGTTTTCAAGGAAATTTTCAAAGAAATCAAGGTTAAGGGAATTACAATCAAGGTAATTTCAATCAGAGAAACAATTTTCAGGGTAACAACAACCAAAACCAAGGAAAGTTTCAAAACAACCGTGTTCAAAATTTTCCTAACCAAAATCAAACTGTTGTTCAAACCCAGTCTTCCTCCGATGAAGTGTTAAAACAATTCGTGAAAGCACATGAGGAAACAAATCGGTTACTGGTCAGAAAGATCTCTGAACTTCAGAAGTCTTTAAATGATTGACCCTCGGGCTTAGGTACACTACCGAGCAACACGATCGCTAACCCGAGGGGCGATGTTAAGGCGATCACTACCCGAAGTGGAGTTTCATACAATGGACCCACGATTCCTTCTACCTCTTCTTCTCTTCCTACCAAGGTAGCGGAACGTGAACCTGAGGCCACTACGGACACGGTACTTCCTACTAATAACGGAGGTACCGACGACGTCCATCCTCAAGTTGTCACGGTCCCGACCCCCAAGTCGAAAGTTGTGTTTGAAACTCAGGAAATTCCTAATGAAATTCCCACAAACAATCCCAAGACTTCGATTCCATATCCTTCACGTTTAACTGATCAAAAGCTCCGCGAAAAAGCAAATCATCAAATGGGAAAATTCTTCCAAATTTTTCAAGAATTACATTTTGATATCAGCTTCGCGGATGCTCTTCTTCTTATGCCCAAATTTGCATCAACAATCAAGAGCTTGTTAAGTAACAAGGAAAAACTCTGTGAGATGGCTAAAACTCCACTAAACGAGCACTGCTCAGCAGTTCTCTTGAAAAAGCTTCCCGAGAAGCTTGGAGATCCCGGGAAATTTGTCATTCCTTGCATTTTCCCGGGGATGGTTTAATGCTTTGCCTTAGCCGATCTTGGTGCAAGCATCAACCTAATGCCTCACTCAGTCTGGAAGAAACTCTCTCTTCCGGAGCTCACTCCTACCTGCATGACTCTCGAGCTTGCAGATCGTACTATATCTCGTCCCCTCGGCATTGCCGAGGATATATTCGTGAAAGTAGGAAAGTTCCATTTTCCGACAGATTTCGTGATTGTTGATTTCGATGCTGACCCGAGGGTTCCTCTCATTCTCGGGAGGGGATTCCTAAGAACGGGGCATGCTCTAATCGATGTTTTCGAAGAAGAAATCACTTTACGTATTGGTAATGAAGCCATCACATTCAACCTTGATCAAACTTCGAGATACTCCTCCAACTATGACTCTGAATCAGTTAACCGAATTTTCATCATCGATGTTGCTTCAGAGGATTATTCTCAAGAGATTCTCGGTTTCTCTCCAAGTGGCAGTACTACTCTTTCTTCTGAGCCTATCATATCCAACTCTTCCCATTCTCTCACTCCGTTTGAGGGAAGTGACTTCCTTTTGGAAGAATTCGAGGCTTTTCTTGCTCAGGATAGTTTGATTTCAAATGAAGTTGATGAAAACTATCTTGATCCCGAGGGGGATATTCTTCTACTTGAAAGATTGTTAAATGACGATCCTTCACCCTCTCCTTCTCCAAAAGAACTTCATAAAGCGGAAATAAAATCTATTGAAAAATCTGATGAATTTCCCGAGGTCGAGCTTAAGGACTTACCTCCTCATCTCGAGTATGCATTTTTGGAGGGTGATGATAAATTACCCGTCATTATTGCTAAAGACTTGAATGATGAGGAGAAAACTGCGCTCATAAAGGTTCTAAAGTCACACAAGCAAGCAATTGCTTGGAAACTTTCCGACATTAAGGGTATTAACCCGGACTTTTGTACACACAAAATCTTGATGGAGGATGACTTTAAACCCGCAGTTCAACATCAAAGAAGGTTCAATCCTAAAATCCACGAAGTTATAAAACAAGAGGTTCTCAAACTTCTTGATGCTGGATTAATTTACCCTATCTCTGATAGTCTTTGGGTGAGTCCCATTCATTGTGTTCCTAAGAAGGGTGGCATAATTGTTGTCACAAATGAGGAAAACGAGTTGATTCCAACTCGATTGGTTACGGGTTGGCGTGTGCGCATAGATTATAGAAAATTAAACGAAGCCACCCGCAAAGACCATTTCCCTCTACCCTGCATGGACCAAATGCTCGAGAGATTAGTGGGGAATGAATACTACTGTTTCCTCGATGGTTTCTCGGGTTACTTTCATATCCCCATTGATCCACAGGATCAAGAGAAAACTACCTTCACATGCCCTTATGGAACCTTTGCCTATCGTCGTATGCCATTCGGCTTGTGCAACACTCCTGGCACATTCCAAAGGTGCATGATGTCCATATTTTCCGACATGATCGGGAAAACCATAGAGGTGTTTATGGATGACTTCTCGGTCATTGGGGATTCATTCCAATCTTGTCTCTCTCACTTGGAAAATATGCTAAAACATTGTGAAGACACAAACTTGTGTCTCAACTGGGAGAAGAGCCATTTTATGGTCAAAGAGGGCATTGTCCTCGGTCATAAAATTTCAAAAACGGGATTGAGGTTGACAAAGCCAAAATTGATGTCATCGCAAAATTACCTCATCCCACTACCGTCAAAGGTATTAGGAGTTTTTTGGGTCATGCCGGTTTTTATCATAGATTTATTCAAGATTTCTCCAAAATCGCCCGGCCTATGACTCATCTCCTCGAGAAGGATGCTCCTTTTATCTTCTCACCTGAGTGCATCGAAGCTTTTGAAACTTTGAAGAAAAAGCTTACGGAAGCACCCATCTTAGTTGCCCCCGACTGGGACCTACCTTTTGAGCTTATGTGCGATGCAAGTTATTTTGCCATAGGTGCGGTCTTGGGGCAACGAAAGGCAAAATACTTTCAGCCTATACACTATGCAAGCAAAACAATGACCGAGGCTCAAAGTCATTACACCACCACTGAAAAAGAACTATTAGCAGTGGTATATGCCTTTGAAATATTTCGGCCGTATTTGATATTGACCAAATGCATAGTGTATACGGATCACTCGGCTTTGAAGTACCTATTTGCGAAACAAGATGCAAAGCCGAGATTACTCCGTTGGGTTCTCCTCCTTCAAGAATTTGATATCATAATACGTAATAAAAAAGGAGCCGAGAACCTGGCTGCTGATCATCTCTCCCGATTAGAAAACCCTCACCAGGATGTGTCCGAGAAACATGAAATAAATGAAACATTTCCTCTCGAGACACTCAATGTGGTTTCTTTTCGTGGAGACTCTACTACCCCATGGTTTTCCGACTTTGCAAACTACCATGTGGGTAACTTCATTGTGAAAAGGGTTGTAGAACCATAGAGGGGGGTGAATACAGTTTCTTCGGCTTTTTAGATGTTTAAAAACTTTAAGCCAAAGAGAGAACCAAGTGGTTGTATAATAATCCAACAACCACTAACACAAGCAAAGTATATAAAGCAAGTAAAAGACACCACGATATATACTGGTTCGGAATGGGGGGTTTATACCATCCGTACGTCCAGTTGCGAATCCGCGACTCTGATACTATTCACTAGTATAATCCTTTCGGTGGACTACAAACCGTTACAATTCACTCCACCAATATTCACCAATATTGATGCTCACAAAGAAGGAGTTACTCCCCAACGGTATTCCGCCCTCGGAAACCACCCAAAAGAATCTCACGATTCGACTTTACCTAAGGGTCACCAAGACCACTACCAAGACTTCCCACCGGAAGTATCAAACCCCAACTAGATCCCTAATGATCTAGGCTTGGTCACCAAGACACAAGACTTCCCTTACAAACAATTGAATGAATGAATATATGTTTGTTCAACCAAGTCCTAACCTAACCTAGAGACTCGATTGTAATAGAAAGGGTATAAGAAAGAAGACCCTCGACACAATCACAAGAGTGGATTAGGTTCTTGTGATTCTTCCCTTGCAAGTAGATGTGTTCTTCTAAAGATATTAGTGTGATAATCAAGAACACAAGATTAGAGATAGAGAGATAGAGAGATTTGAGAGTGTTTAGAGAGAAAGAATCTAGAGAGAAAGAATAATGGCAAGGGGTGAGGAATACAAGAGGCAAGACATGGTATTTATAGGCAAAACCTAAACTTGGGAATATTTTTCCGAGGCCGGCGCGTCACCCACGCGTTGACGCGTGGGAGGCGCGCCAGACACGCAGGGAAAATATTCCCGAGGCTTTGGGTGTTTGGCATTATAAATGCCTTACCTTGCTAAACCCCCAATTGTACTTCACACTAAACCTTAACATTAATCAATCTAAGGTTTACCAACTCAAATAGCCAATTTGGAAAATCATTTGTGACTTGTTTATAAGAAAACCAAATACCAAGGGTAGAAGAGTAGAAAGGTAGTTTGGTAGGGGTAGAAATGGTATTCCTCACATGGCATAATAGAGAAGAGAATATGCCATGGGATATTCCACAAGGGAAGGGTTAAGGTGTAACTATAGTTAGGTTAAAGGTTTAGAGGTTAACCATGGTTAGGTAAAGAAAGGTTAAGTGTATAGAAGTAACCATGGTTAGGTTTAGAAAGGTTAAGTGAATAGAAGTAACCATGGTTAGGTTTAAAGAGAAGTGTATAGAGAATGAACCATGGTTAGGTTGAAGGGTTTACCCAAGGGAATGTTCCATCCTTGGTGTGGTTAAGAGTTAACCATGGTTGGGTGTAGAGAGGTAAACATAGTTGGGTTAGGTTGTATGTTGGTTAGGTTAACCAAGGTTGGGTTAGGGTTAAGTGTTAAGAACTAACCATGGTTGGATGAGGTGAACCATGGTTGGGTTAAGAAGGGAATATTCCAAAGGTATATTCCTTTACTTGGGGGGAAAGGTTGGATGAGGGGTTGAGATTGTTTTGGTTTGAAATAGATGGTTAAGATGTGTTGAAAGAGATTGAACGGTTGAGATGGTTTTGGTTTGAAATGAGTGGTGGAGATCAAAGGAACCTTTTTGCTTGGGGAGGAAGGTGTAATCAATGGTTGAGATTGGTTTGGGTTTGAAATGGATGGTTGTGATTAAACACATGTGTTGAAATAAATAGGAGATTGGATGGATGGTTGAGATGTGTTTAATTTGAATTGGATGGTTGAGATTGAAGATGTGTAAGGAATATAAGAGATGTGTAAGAGATGTATAAGAGATGTGATATTGTAAGGGAATGGATGGTTGAGATGGGTTGGATTTGAACTGAATGGCTAGGATCAAAAGTGTGGGAGACAAGAGTACACTTTTGTGTAAGTGGTGTAAGGGAATGTTGGAAAAGAATAATTGGGAAGGATTGTGGGAGATTTGGTGGTATTGGGTTTGATGGTTTTGAGCTAAGTGGTATTTTGATGATGATGAGGCGAAAAATGAACCGTTTTTAGGGGGTCATTTAAGCCGGAATTGGAATTTATTTGATCAAATATTGCCTTAAATCGTTCCTTTTGTGATTTTAGGTACTTTGGGAGTGAATTCTGGAAAAGGAAACATTTTGGACGTTTTTGGAGCATAAAAGTGAAGAAAACGGCAAAGACTTAATTTTCCTTGCTGGGAACAGTAGATGACCGCGTCAAGAAGGATTTTTTTTACGGCGTCAGGAGCAAAATGGATGACGGCCCAGAGAAAACGTGACGGCGTCAGAAGTAGGGCGTCAAGAGTAAATTTGGTGACGGCCTGGAGCAGAAATACACATGACGGCGTCAGATCCAGATCTAGGCAATCCGAGAACTTTATTGGCGGCGAGATGACGGCGTCAGAATTTTACTCTTGACGCCGTCACCTCTTTAAATCTATAAATACTTTTCTAATTTTCATTCATTAGAGAGGAACTTGGGAGGAGAATTCTAGGGCCGAACCTAATAAACCCTAGGTCGTTTGTAACAGTATTTTCAAGGGTTTTCACCCCTTGAAACCCTTCATGTTCAATTAAGATAAGTTTTCTTTCAATTCATTCAATATGTCTATGTGTTGTTTAAATATATCTTATGCTTGTCTTGATTTTAACATGCTAGGCTAGATCTTTTGTGTGTTTGCTTAGATGTAATGAAACCTAGATGTTGATTATAGGTTGATTGCTTGTTTATAGTTGTAATGGATGAATGATTTCAATGTTAGGCTTAAGAAAACTGGCAGATCTCCATTGTGTAACTTGCTTGAACGTCTTAAGAAACATGAACCGATGTGTACTAGGTTTTTATGGTTGTATTTAATGCATGAGCGAATTCTAGTGATCCCATGTTAAGAGCTTCTTAGCCGGCTCGACATAGGAGTGAAGTAGGAGCTTATAGAATTGGGGAAGTAAGTACGCCACCCCATGATTGGTATTAAGGAATATAACCCGTCATCCACGCAACTATAACAAGTAATTAACCTGTAAAAGATATCTAGGGAGTAGTGAAATCTAAGTAAACACAATTCTCCCATATATTGCTCACACCACTAGTTTAATTTAGTTTATTTATATTTTTGTTATTTTATTTTGATTGCATCTTAGTCATTGGGTTAGTTGACTAACAACTAATTCCGCCCACTCTTCCAAAACCCGAGATTTTTACTTGCTTTTATAAAACATAAAAATACAAAAAGAATCATCTCTCACCTCTAGACCTAATTTTTAGGCTTTCTAATCCTAGCGAAACTATTCTTGAGTTGAACGATCAATCCCTCGGTACTTGTCACTATACTATACTACAACGATCAGGTACACTGCCTGGTGGGGGTTGTAAGCTTCTCGAGATCCCTCGAGAGGTAAAGCCTGGTGCAATTCCCATGCATCAGATGAAGAAGATAATTAAGAAAAGTAAGTAAGAAGAAAATAATCTAATTGTCATTAAGAGTATTAGACAATTGAGATTATAAGTTGAGAAAATCATAAGTTACTTATTAGTTCAAGTAACACAATGTCGAGAATCCATAGTTTCATATCTCGTGACTTTCCACGACTCGACGTTCTCAACTAATACCTTGGTTCAAACAAGTTAAGTGCTTTGCCTTAATGTAAAGCATAACCCAAGTGGGAAAGGATGCATTTACACAAAGTGACCTTTGACTTAGTTTGACCAATAAGGGAGTAAACCCGTTACGTAATTAGAGAAGACGTAAGCACGGGATATGAGCATATGGATGCTTCAACACGATGTTACGTGAAATATATAAACTCCCTAAGTTTAGAAAATGTTGGAGTATGCTCGTGTCATAATAAATAATTATATGGCTAGACATATGTGAGCCTATGGGGTCACACACTTATACACAGAGACACCATTTTATAGATTGTATTTATCGTATTTACAGTATATAAACGACTACGTAACTCGGGATCAATAACGGGCCATTAAACATGAAGTTAGACTTAGTGTTTTAGGACCGGGCCAACAATGAGCAAGCCCATTGTGGGCCCTTATCATGGCCGGCCATATGGAAGGGAAAAGGGGCATGAGAAGCTTTTGGAGGGGCTAAGTGTAACATAGATAATGATAAGATCAATATTAATTTAGTATTTCATTATCACTAATGACCTAACAACCTACCAAAAACGTTTTCCCCCTTTCTCTCCTCTTGAAAATCACGGCAAAACACACCCTCTTCTAGGGTTTGTTTGTGTTTTTTGATCTTTTCTTTGCTTAATCTATTGTAGGTTGTTGCAAGGATCATGGTTACGAGGTCTAGACTAGCATCGGGTGGTGTTCTATGACGTGTAGTGTGTTTCCATCATAGAGGTGATCTATTTTGGTCACTTGGTTTCATAGGTGGTTCGTGGTGTTGGTGATGGTCTCCATACGATTCTACCGATTACGCTACAAAGGTATAACTATCTTGTTAATCTTATTGATTGATCATATGGCAATATGGATCCTTATTGGTGATGTTTTCCGCTGAGTTTATATGTTCTTTTATGTTTATATATTCAACATCACCTATAGTGGTATCACGAGCCATCATATGTGCCATATGATTATCGGGTATGCATAAAAATGGCTAAAACGGGTGTTTTTTTGATGATTTTTGAAGTCATGGTTAAAACAGCCCTAGGGCTCCAATTTTTTCTCATAGGACGAACCTTTAGGGTTCTTATGATCTGCACTTTTTGGTCCCATGGCCATTTGTTATGCATACGCTAATTGGTTACTTGTCGGGTACGTGAAAAATGGCCTAAACGCGTGTTTTTGATCGGTTTTTGAAACGGTTTTAATTCAGCCCCTAAGGCCATATTTTCTGTGGTTAAATGGTATTTGGAAGGTCCTAATATCAGTGGGTTTTGACACTTAAGTCATAGGAAACACGTACCTAACGGGGTTTTAATTATTGTCAATTATTTCTTCGTTTTCGTTGGCTAACAATTTATTTCTTGTCATTTATTTTGTTTCCATGGAAAATACATGCATGTTTGTCCATGGAGTTAGCCAACACCTTGTTTTAATCATAATATTATGGTATTATTATGTGTATATGCAAAGCCGATGAAAACCTAGAACACTTGTGACATGGATTGTTGTGTATGTTGTTTAAATTTCGTGATTTGGGGTTTTTGCCATTGTTTCGGCATTTTTGTAATAATATTCTTTTGGTTGTAGCCATTGTTTGGGCACTTTTACAGTAGATTAAAAGTAGATTAGTTGTATTTTACTTTCAATATAATGTAATCGTGGCTTGGTGGTGAAAGGCGAAAGAGTTAAAGACATTTTTGCCGAAAAATGACTGTTGTAACATCAGTTGGTAAAACGGAGTTTCCTGGCGATTGGAAAGGTATTTTTGGCTATTTTTTTTGTGCAGGTACCCAAGACATGGGCCTACAACTTTCTAGTTTTGAGCTAATCCCTAGGAAGCCTCCTTCATGGACTTATGGGCCCCTGAACACTGAAATTCTGGAAGGACAGCCACTACTTTTCATGTGCATTATGGGCTTCCAACTTGCTCTTGATTGTCTTGGAGCAAGTGGGAGTCCTCCGTGTGGTTGTGTGGTTTGTCCCTAGTTGACTCTTGGTTGTCGTGATGGCTCACGAGACCAAGCATAGGTTTTTTCATCGGTTGAGGCTTTGCATATTGTGGTTGTGTGTTTGTTTTTACTTTTTATATATCTTGTTTCATATGTAAAATTGAAAATAGTTTTCTATAAACTTAAAACGAAACACAAACCATTTTCAAAACTAAGTCTTTTGATTTAGTTTTACGAAGTTTTTGAAACTTGAAATCATTGTTTTATAATAACACCTTAACTTGTTATGTATGTTATTTTATTTATGTATTGTCCAAACTTTATTATCCACGTAGGATTTATATTAGTCATGAAAAAGGACAACTCGACACACATAAATTAAAACAATGATTAGACTTAAGTTAAGACAAGTTTTTAACTTGTGCTACGAAGGATGAATGCATGCTTCTTTCGTACACCTTTTGATTCATATCAAAACTTTTACCCGTCAAAATTTAAGTCATGCCGTCCAATATTGAGAACACTTGCAATTACCTTTTGCCTATGCGTGGGACCTAGGTTGAATTGTAACCCAAGGTGACTATTCTCTATGCGTGAGACCTAGATATATTCTCGCACGTTCTCAAATTGAATGGCTTAATCGAGTTAAGCGGTGAGACCTTGACCCGAGGCAAAGATGGGACTAAACATGCCTACATGACACTAGTTGTTTGACACTAGATGCCATGAGTCCCATAAGGATCTAAGAGTTGCACTTGTAATGCAATTGGTGATCGTCGCCTACCAATTGAATCTACTATTGCTAGCAGATCAATTGATGTGATAGTAGAAGCACAATGTGGATCTTAGCCTTTTACGTAAATTAATTGTTTTAAATAGTAAACATGGGGTAATTAATTTATAAAAGGATAATTATCGAAAATACTAAATATGAACTTTGAGAATTCAATTAATGAATTAATGCAACACAAAACGTAAACAAAAGTTTGTTCTTTTCTTGTTAAAAGGATCAAACTAAGTCTTCCTTTCCTTGTAAGAAAGAGACTTGTTCCTATCCTTTTCCTTATGAGGAAAAGCCATAATAGGAATATTTAAATTATCCTAATTCTAATCAAACTCAACACACATACTCTAGAAATTGTGATGTCTTGTAAAAGTCAAAACAGTTAAGTATGGTTGCACATCTTATTCCATCAAGTTCGTTTTATAACCCTAGTTCCGGTTTTGAAACCTTGAAGAAATATAAGATATTTGGATAACTAGAGAACATGTTTTCTATAGCTACCAAACTGAAATGAGTTTAAATATTTAGAAAAAGGAAATATCAATAAACCGTAAAATGGTAAAGGCAATTACTAGCATGATTACCTAGCAATGTGTCTTAACCCAATAAACATGGAGGAACTGCATGCCTATTTTCAAGTTTAATATGATGGCTAGCCCATCATCTATATGTTAGAACTTGATGCACTTCCTTGAATACCTAAGTACATGTTTACTAGTCATAGTGACTCACATTAGCAATAATGTGTAGATATTCAAAGAAAGCAGGAAAGTATCCAATCATCACTCACACTACACCGGTGATGTAACACTTTTAATGTTGTCTAATCCAGTGGGAGCTACGTGATTGTATTACTGGTGACGAAACACATGTAATGTTCTCTAATCCAGTGGGAGTTGTAAGCTCTATTAACTTACAAGTTGCCCATCTTATTTCTAGATTGTCTTGAAATAATACATTACTTTCCACATATGAAGAATCATAGTTTTTATGAGAACCATTGCATGAATTTATTAGATAACTTGTCGCGTTCATGATGTTGCTTCCTGAAATGTTATCAATAAAATTGTTATGCATGATTCTTTATAAAAAGCGATAAAGTTCTACACATCTGTATTTTGATTTTGACTAAAATCATAAGTTATCTGTGACATTGTCATATTTGCTTGCATAATGTTGTGCCATGCACAAGTGGGAGAAATCTTAATTGTGTGCAAGGTACAACATATAACAATATGACTAATGGTTTTTCTTGACTGCAAGGTAAGAAAAATAAGGTTCTACTAGGACTTATACACATAAAATGTATGTTGCCCTAATTAGAAAATGTCAAGATAACATGAAAAGCTACTTCAACATATTTGCTGAATTGTTTAGTAAATATGATTATGTCTTCTTGTAAATTCATAATCATGAAGTATGTAATTAACTTGAAATTACTATTGAGGCCAATTGTCGGCACTCATAATTACTTTAATGGAATATGTTTAGGTCTCTTGTAAAGACATAAACATCAATTCCGTTAATTGTTGAAAGACTTATAACGTAAAGTAAAGACGTTAATTTGTTATGTCTTCTTGTTAAAGACATGTACACTTACGACGTATAATAAAATATTTAATGTTTATGTTTTTCTAGTTAAAACATACACATGAAGTCAATGACTTGGTAAAAGACTTTAAATATAAAATATGCAGTAGGCTAAAAATACTATTGATGCCATCTGGTATGACTTGGTTGGCAGATACGTAAGCCAAAGAGTATAAGTTCATCTAATGAGTTATGAGATAGTCTCACAACATCTATCCACGTGGAATATCACAACTTTATGGTATGTCCATCATGGATATCATTTGATCTTTGATGACTTAAACTCTTTTACCTCCAAAGCAATCAAGGTTAGAAAATTGGATGTGCCATGTGTACACCAAATATGGTTCCAACCTAAAAGGAATTTAAGACACCATTGTATTATGGAATGGGATGAATCCCATTATGTCTTGATTTTAGTTCTGAATTTGTTAAATACCTAAGAGTAAGTAATTAACAAACTAGAGTCAATAACTAACGATGTATTTTGGATGTCTCACTTGAAAACAATTTATTGTTAATCAAGATGTTGAGTACTTGGAGATTAGTCTCCACTTACAAAAGCAATTGGGAGCACCTTTAGATCTTGAAGTCATTCAAGAGGTAAATACACAACCTTCTGAGTACACTTGCTAATGTCATACTAAGGTTGAACATGCATATGTTAAACCATAGATTGATATCTCTCATTCATAAATCCGCAAGGATACCCCTAACACCTGAATGATATATTTTTTATATCAATGTTAAGGGACATAAGTTGGAGGATCATAGTGAACATGCTAACTAAAGAGATGCATTATCAGATCTTGAATCTGATGAATAGCTCAAAACTATGAATGATAAGATGCAGTCCTTGAAAGACAATCACTCGTGGAGCTTGATTGATCTCTTACCAAATCAGTTAGACTGTGAGGTTTAAAATGAGTTTCTTGAACTAGAAGACTCATAAGGACAAACTTGTAGACATATTTAATGCATGTGTAGTAGAAGGAGTTTACTCGTACTCAAGAAATTGATTATGATTAAATCTTCATACCTACAAACATTAAATGTATAAAGATGATTAATTTTCATACCTGTTTTCATGTAAATGAAATATGACAATGGGATTTCAAAACACTTTTTGATTACTTTTGCGAGGACGATGAGTAATCAAAAGGGTTTATGAATCTGTATAATCTTATTATGTATACAAGACATAAGAATCCAGGTGTGGATTAGATCATGCATCTAGGAGCAGAGATCTTAATTTAATCGTTAATTTGATTTTGATTAAATAAGATTACTCCTGAGAACTCAGAGTGCAAGTTGGATAAATGAATTTATTTTCTTAAATCTCATATGTTGTTAACATATAAGAAACAATATTCCATCTAAGCTAGACTTTAATCCTTAGCCTGGAATGAAGTTTCAATTAAGGAATTTAGGAAATAAAACATAAAACCTTGTTGCATGTGTTTATTAGGATAAACATATGCGGTTAATAATCTAAACACAATATGACATATCATTGAGGGGAGTCTCAATGATCAATCTTATATGATGAGATTGAATGCATGAATGGAAACCTTAAGTATAACTAAAGGATTCATTATGTAAGTAATATTTTGTATTGGATTATTTATATCATTTGCATGAATGCAAGATGAGTTGATAACAACAAATATCTAAGTGAAAGTCATTAGATAATTGTTAAACGAACAACCTAAAGGACCTGCAAAGGACCAAATATTTGTTCAAACGTTTACGGATATTTGAGGAGCTCTGTTATATTTTCATTCATTGATACTTATATAATTGAGATGATGCTCAACTCTAGTCGTAGTAGGATGACATCATGAATGATGACACCTCTAATTAGATGTGCTCGATTGAAAGCATTAATGCATTATACATTAAAAGAATAATAATACTTTACAGTTTAGGGAACTGTTATTATGACTGTCTAAAGTAGGTGTTTTTCTAGCTTCAAACACACTATGGAATGTATTGTTGCAATACTCGTATTGTACTTGATTGCACACATACAAAAGGACAATCATCATTCAAACATTTTTGAATTTCGAAACAAGTATTCTCAAAGATTACTCAGATGACTACTTGTTGTCTTATACAACAAAATTGATCATGGTGGAAACATCAGATTCCGATCTATATGTAGTCTTGTGCATATATGTTTTTAGTATTTGGATAATGGAACTGTAAGCAGTCGTATTATAAAATGAATTGATATACCGGGTATTATCGTCTTCATTTATACTACTGTGTTCTATATTTGCATGTTTAATCCATGAATAATTTATTTATTCTAAAATTGTCCATTGCCGGTTGACGATACGGGAGTATCATCAAATTAAGGCAAATGTGAGCGTGTTGGTGATTTATTTGCCAAACTCATATGTTGTTCATTGTGATGAACATTGGACTGACCCAACCTTCGAGAATTCACTGCATGGATCGGCGTCAATAGTGAATCTCGCAAATGGTTATGTCTCTTATCCTTAGACTTGAGATGCAAGTAGGTCTTGCATGTGCGGAATTTTATTCTTTGATATGGTTAAACGCTGTCCTGAATAAGGTAGTTATAAAAACCATTTTCAGGAGTGATTTGAAACACATGAATGACACGTGTAGTCAAACTAGGATTTGTTCCTCCACATGTCATGGAGTTAGATACTATTGGGCCCCTCGATGAATTGAACGGATGTTTGTATGGCCGTACCCAAATGAGATTAAGATGAATCTTAATTCACTTGGTAATCTTGTTCAATATCTAGATCGAGAAACATAATAGTTGAACAAATAGAATGACTTTGATCCATGTCTAGTGTTCAACATAGTATCTGTAACAAAAGGATGGCTGGCATATAAATCATTTAAATGAGAAGTTTAAGAAACTACCCTCACATATTTCTAGGGGCATTGGCGTGTTGCTAGACGCTAACCTTTACTTGTATAATTACTTGATTATTATGACGTCGAAAGTGGGAGCTGTTGGAGTATGCTTGTGTCATAATAAATAATTATATGGCTAGACATATGTGAGCCTATGGGGTCACACACTTATACACAGAGACACCATTTTATAGATTGTATTTATCGTATTTACAGTATATAAACGACTACGTAACTCGGGATCAATAACGGGCCATTAAACACGAAGTTAGACTTAGTGTTTTAGGACCGGGCCAACAATGAGGAAGCCCATTGTGGGCCCTTATCATGTCCGGCCATATGGAGGGGAAAAGGGGCATGAGAAGCTTTTTGAGGGGCTAAGTGTAACATAGATAATGATAAGATCAATATTAATTTAGTATTTCATTATCACTAATGACCTAACAACCTACCAAAAACGTTTTCCCCTTTTCTCTCCTCTTGAAACTCACGGCAAAACACACCCTCTTCTAGGGTTTGTGTTTTTTGATCTTTTCTTTGCTTAATCTATTGTAGGTTGTTGCAAGGATCATGGTTACGAGGTCTAGACTAGCATCGGGTGGTGTTCTATGACGTGTAGTGTGTTTCCATCATAGAGGTGATCTATTTTGGTCACTTGGTTTCATAGGTGGTTCGTGGTGTTGGTGATGGTCTCCATACGATTCTACCGATTACGCTACAAAGGTATAACTATCTTGTTTATCTTATTGATTGATCATATGGCAATATGGGTCCTTGTTGGTGATGTTTTCCGCTGTGTTTATATGTTCTTTTATGTTTATATATTCAACATCACCTATAGAAAAGCCTTGGCTAGAGGCGATAGTTAGAAAACATGAGTTGGCATTTTCCCGTAAATGGGTGTTCTAAAAGTGTGATCTCTCAAGTCTCAAAACTCGTTTTGAGTGTTCTCAATTAAGCACATAACATATTCATACCTGAATTGAAAGATCCACATTTGTCGGGTAAGGGGAAGGCCTTCAAAATTCGCCCGGAACCATACAGACTCCTGGCGCGCCACCCGCGCGTTGACGCGCGGGCAGCGCGCCAGGAGCAGACATTGGCTCCGGCGATTTTTAGCTAACGTTTGTTATTTTATGTGTTTCGATGGCTTGTTTGTCATCATTAAAACATAAAGAGATCTTGATCATGTTGCCTCAACAATCTCCCCCTTTTTGATGATGACAAATAAAAACCGAAAACAAATAAAATTACCAAACTTAGCGAAGACAAAGCACGCCTTTGGTGTAGCTTGCGTCTTGACCTTTGCCTTGTAATTTGGTGAAGCCTTTAACATATCTTGAATGTAATGGTCTTCACGCTCTTGCTTTCTTTCTCCCTCTTTTGTCGAATCAAAAAGGCGGGATAAATGGGTAAGCTTGTATGTGCACCCGAATGTGCTCCCCCTAGAACATAGTTCCCCCTAGATCGTTGCTCCCCTTGTTATAAGACGGGGGTCCATGGGTCAAGAGCCTCACCATTGCGGTGGCCTAGCTACACATAGAAATCACAACATGCAACAACCAAGAAATCCTCACATGTGAAAGTTCCAAGATGGGTTAGGTTACCATTTGGAGACTTCTAACATGGGTTAGTCCACATAAAAATGCATAAATATGTGTATGTGTTTATCCACTTTAATTAGATTTTATAAGATTATCCCTTTTATGACATTTATAGACCGAATGATGAGCAAGAGCAATACTATATATGTATATATTCACATGAGTATTATTATAACCAAGCATAAGCATTTTATTCCATAGAAGCAACATGGGACATACAACTAACAAAGCAACAACACTTAAAACATCCTAGAACACCTAGGAAAAACTACCACAACTTATGGATAGAACTTAAAACTCAAGAGAGTCCATTGTGAAAGGTTCCTCCATTGGGGTCACATCATCCACATCAATCATTCTAGAATGATCATTTAGGTACTTGCTCTTGATGTGATCAAAGATGTGTGACAAGAGTCTAGCATATGGAAGTAGCTCCTTATTGTAGTCCAAAGTTTCCATTCGTTTTGCTATAAAGTAAGCAAAGTTGAATGGAGTCTCGGTCATAATACAATAGAGTATGTACCCGACAATGATGGGTATCTTCTCTTGAGGTTCCACCTCCATAAACACATTCTTCAACAACACCTCCGCCCAAGGCATCAATTTGACATGGAGTTGATATTTGTTCCAATGTTCAAATGGAGTCTTCACACAATGGTAGTCGGGTTGTAGAATAGTATTTTGAATGATGACGGCATGAATTGGGGCAACAAGAGCATAAGTGCTCGGATGATAGTGCCTTATGTCCATGAAGTCTTCCGTCTTAGTGGACCTTGTATAGAACAAGTTCCCTTTAGATCACACATTCAAAACCTTTCCCAACTTCTTTAAGCTCCATGCATACCCATGCCCATACATACGAAAATTGAGGGTAAGAGAAGATTGATCAAGATATATCCTAGTAAAAAATTCTTGAAGGTGCCTAGGATAAATTTCTATGGGTAGGTCACGAATTAAGGAGAAGGCATTAGCTTTGATGAATGGTTTTCTCATATCGGTGGCACACATGAAGTTTTTGTCACATACGCGACCTTCATGATATTCACGATACTCAAATGGTTCATACACATTAGTTTCATTTGACACATCAACATGTTTCATGAAAAACTTGGTTGCCATTTTTTGAAGAGAAGATAAGTGTATTTAAGGAAGAAGAAGGTTGTGATGAAGAAATGTGATACAAAGTCACTCCTTTTATAGCCAATTAGTATGAATTAGGTATGTTTAAGGAAGATCTATAGTCCAAAGGATAATCAATCTTAGTACTAAGATTCTTAGTACAAGATGAGTTGAAAGAAAGTGGAGCATGGGGAAGATAATTATTCTTGTATGACATGAGTGATTAGGATTGAGTTAGTTATGAGTTTGGTTGGATTTGAATGCCCATGTTAGATCCTATGGTAATTGCATGCATTCATTACAAGAGATATGCATGAATTTATCATAGTTGATGAGTGAAGATCAAGTGGCATCAAATCTTTTGAAAGAGACTTTATCAAACACCATTTTGAACCTACAACTACCCAATACATGAACCAAGTGCAAGTATTTCATGTAGGATATTCAATGAGTGTAGTTATAAGTGTTATGATTATAAAGTGCATCTTCATTTTAGGTACACAAGCTAGGTCCTATGAACCATCACACATTGTATAAAAAGACATTACACAATACATGATATCTCCGGTTCATAGTTCGTTGTGTAGTGTGTCGACATAAATAACCCTTATGTGTTGCTTGCATTAACACCATAAGTTCCTAAGATCTCGGACGAAGAACTTATATTATTTAGTCTATTCATTGGAAATTTTAGTTTGTTATGCAATACCATACCGAATTCGATTCATAGGAATTCTCTTTAACTATGTAAATAGTTTGTATGTTTGCATAAAATCCTTTGTTTCACTTCTTTCCTAAACACAAAGCATGCCATATACACATAAGGGTGAACAAGAAGAATTAGATACAAGATCTTATACACAAGTGTGAATTGTGTTTCGAGATTTTATCTAATCTTGCAAACTTAACATAGTCAAAATTTTCAAGATGAATCAAGATAATTTGTGTCAAGTTTTCTTGTTCAAACACATAGTATAGACATGTAGAATCTTGGATACTATCAATCATAGTTTGAATAATGAATTGATACATATCTTTCCTCTTGGAAGACACTTGTTTGATCTTCCATCCATGCCTTCACATAAGCCTTAATCACATAAGCTCTAAGAGCACCTAAAGATTGTTCTCCTAAGATGCAAGTTTAAGCATCAAAACCTATCCCAAAGCAATTTGGACATTTGAAAAATGTCATGCCAAAACTTAGACTTGTTTGTTTTGTGACCTAAGTGTCCTTATATTCAAGTCACCAATGACTTGTTGTATAGGATAACCCTTCACTTCTCTCACTTCCTTAGGATTGCCTTCATCCGAGACATTAACTTGTAATGTTGGCGACCTTTCTTGATCTTGAACTAAAGGTTCGTTGATCACATCATCTTCTACCGAAGGAGATGATTTAGGCTCGGGCATGCTCTCATCAAAGGTCACATTGAGAGATTCCTCAATCCTCATTGTTTCCTTGTTAAGCACTATGTATGCTTTACTATTTTGAGAGTATCCTAGGAACACACCTTCATACGACTTTGGGTCGAATTTGGTGAGATATTCTTTGGTGTTAAGTATAAATACCTTGCAACCAAATACACTAAAATACTCTAGGGATGGTTTTCTATTCCTAGGTATTTCATAAGGTGTTTTATTAATTACCTTTCTTATGTAGACTCTATTAAAAATGTAACAAGCGGTATCTAGGGCATGACACCAAAACTTTTGTGAAATGGATTGCTCGTCAAGCATTGCACGACTCATCTTTCTTAACTTACGATGTGTTCTTTCAACAATCTCATGCGATTGAGAAGTGAACGGGCCCGATAAGTTATAAGATATTCCATGTTGTTCACAAAAGGTTCCAAATTGCATTTTATCAAATTCGCTACTATGATTTGTTTTAATTGATACAATTGAACAATCAAGTAGGTTTTCAAGTTTCTTTCTTAAAGTATCCAATTTATTTAAGACTTCATCCTTATTTACTAAAAACCATTATTCAAGACAATTTGGATAACTATCTATAATCATAGAAGTTTCCTTTCTAACATTAAATTGGAGATGGATCATGCAAACCTAAGTGTACTAATTCCAAAACCCTATTTGTTGACTCTTCATGCCTATTTCAATTGCATGCTTGACCTTGACTTCCTAGAAATGTATCACAATAATGCCTTTCAAAACTTAACAATGGTAAATTGCTTACTAGCTAACCGGCGAGACCTAACTTCCTAAGTCGAGGCGTTGGGTTATTCACCATATGGTAAATTGCTTACTAGCTTGTCGACAAGACCTATTTTCCTAAGCCGAGGGGTTGGGTTATTTACCATGTTTGAAACGCATATCATGTTGCAAATAATCTAAGATTAACAAGTATACAAGTTGTTTTGCCTATGACCTTTAGCTAGTATGTTACCGTTTTTACTAATAGTGCAATCTATATTGGTAAACATAATACTAAAATCATCATTAAGATTACTTGTACTACAAAACTTAGAGTTTAAATCACTACCATGCTCATCATTGGTAAATTCTACAAAGTCATGAAGAGTATTGTTATGGATGTTTACGCAAGAAGTTTGAGGAAAGTATGGTTTATCGAAAGCGTTTAATGATGAATTATTTTTACTCAGACATCTGGCGCGTTGATCGCACGTTGACGCGTCAATCAGCGCGTCAGAGTCAGTAACATTTGGTTTGCACCCTTCTTTTAAAAACACAATAGGTTTGTCTTGACTTGTAGGTGTATTTTTATCATTTTTAGAAAAACCAAGACCTCCTTTATCATGAAAGGGTTTTTGTTCACTTAATATTTTGTTTAAATCAAAACTACTTTTCTTAAATTTAAGTAGTATCAATTTATTTTCAAGTTCACTAATTTCTTTATTGAATTTAAGTTTATTCATTTCATGTTCTCCTATATTTCTCAAATTGTTTTCATCAAGTTTAATTAATTCTTCATATTCCTTTTGCAATTTATGAATATCTAGATTATTATTAGACGAGGAAGGATTAGATGATACCTCAAGAGCTTCAAGTGTTGTGAGGTAAGTGACTTCTCCATGCGAATGATTCTCATCTTCACTATTGCTCCAAACCACTCCGACGAATGCAATCTCTTGATCATTGCATCTTCTTTGTTCATTGAGGTTATTGAGTTCCCTTGTTGTCACAATGACTTCATCATCTATACCTTTGTCATTATCAAGAGAAGCATCTTGATCACAAGTTTGGCTTGTAGTAACTTCATCTTCAAAATCAAGTGAATCGGCCTCTTCCTTGGTGATGATTCTAATATTATCTAGAAACACTTCATGTGCGTTAAGATCATCAATTATCTTTTCTAACGATAATTGTCCCAAACTTCTTGTTTCTTCAACCTTTGCTTCTTCAAGTTGCCATTTTTTTGAAATAACATGAACAAATTTTTCAATATGATTTTTGCTATAATAGCTTGGATCTAACGAGTTCAAGCTTGTAGTGATAGCATTGAATCTCATTAAATTGCTATCGATAGTTTCATCACTTGTGATAGAGAACTCTTCATATTGTTGAATGAGAGAGTCTATCTTGTTGGTCTTGTCTTGTGTAGTATCATGATGAACAAAAAGGAGTAAATCCCAAATCTCCTTTGCGGTCTTGCACATGCACACCCTCTCAAGCTCCTCTTGAGGTAGGGCATCATATATCATCATTTTGGCTCGAACATTCTTGTCAGCCATCTTCTTTTCTTTATCATTAAAATCACCATTTTGGAATATATACCATAAGTCATAATCCTTAGACCTAACATAGGTCTCAAATAGGATTTTCCAAAAACGGAATCCTTCATATTCAAACAGAGGTGGTCTTTCCATAGAACGCCCCTCTCTATAGTTCTCTTGAGCCATGGATCTATACTCTACTTTACCAAAAATCTTAGTTAGAAATTTAGATTTTTGGAAAAGAAGTTTTTGACTTAAAACGACTTCTCGGGAAGGCTTTAATGCTCAAAAACTTGAGTATGCCGCTCTGATACCAATTGTAGAACCGTAGAGGGGGTGAATACGGTTTCTTCGGCTTTTTAGATGTTTAAAAACTTTAAGCCAAAGAGAGAACCAAGTGGTTGTAAAATAATCCAACAACCACTGATGAGTGTGTAAATACTCATCATTTTTAGTCAAATCTGAACCGCAAAACGATTAAAAACGCTAAAAAACGCACCAAAATACGAAGAAAATCCCAAAGATCGTGTTTTATATGTTTTTGATGCAAAACAAGTGAAAACAAACGAAAAACAAACAAAATTTGCATATTTGGCAGTTTCAGTCCCCCAACTTTCAAAGTTTTACAAAACTAGTCCTTGGGCATTTATTTCAAAGAAAAGTCAACCCTTGCTCTTTAAAAAATCAAAATAAATCATAAATGATCTTTGGGTAAAATCTTTTGGCAATAACAATTATGGTCCTCGTACTAATGAACTTTGGCAGGAATGATCCTTTGGTGAGAATTTGGTGAATTTACATGTTTGGCTCCTGAAGTTTCAGATTTGGCAAGAGTGACCCCGGCAGTTTTAAATTAAAGAAAAATGACAAAGTGGACCTTGGAAATTCGTGACTTGGCAAGAATGGTACTTGGCAAATGGCGCCGCTGCCGGGGAGGCTATGTGTCGAAAGTCTCGATAAGGTTTAGAAGATTAGTCTTGTAGAACCTTCGCAAGAAGTTACGCTTTCATAAAACTTATAAAAAACCAAAAATATTTTCTTTTGTTGTATTATATCTATAAAAGTTAAGAAAAACACAAAAAGATTTTCCCGTTTCTTTGTTTAATAATAACAACATTAAAATCTTACCACCGCAAACCAAGGCAGAACACCTACCAACTGGGGGTGTGACCATAATAAGTTCCCAAACAAAAGATCAAAACTTGCCTTTGTATCACTTGCGTTTTGGAAAACTTTTAAACGAGAAACACACTCTAAGAGGAGTCGAAACGGTATGTGGCGATCCAACGAACTTCGCCTAGTGAGAGATCTATTCTTCTCTCCCGCTCCTTTGTGCGTTTTTATTTAGAAGTCGACCTTGCGTTTGTGATTATTGGTTTAAGTTCCCCTGTCTTTATGAGTGGTCTTGTTTTAATTGTTGTGTTTTTCGAAAAACCCAAAAATATTTTTCCTTACCCTCTATCCGTTTGATTCTACCTTCTTATACCCCTCTCATGTATAATTCTTATGGCGTCTCTCGGCTACACGTGTTTTCACTGTAAAAGCCCGATTGAGAATGGCTATCGTTGTTTCTGGTGTATTTGTGAGAAGTGTGGAAATAATTGTAGTAAAAAATTTTGTACTACGTGCAATTTGTTCATAAATCCAAATTCTCTCGATGACTCACCAGATTCTTCCAACTACCCATCACTGCCCGAGATACGTGCTATTAATGACAAACCATCAAGAATTGATCCTAACCTTTCAGGATTTACGGTTAAAGGTTTGTCAAGCAAACGTACAGAGCATAGAGCAGTGACTGAAAAGAACGACTTGCCTAATCTTCACGTTTATCAAGATCAAAAACCAGAGACCATAACGGAAGTGGTGGAAATTCCTAGCTCTCAGAGCACACCACTTGTCCCACCTCTGATTTTTATTCCTTGTGTCGGTTGTGGTGAGCCGCTTTTCGGGTTGCCATGTCGTTGGTGTACATGTGAACGATGTGGTAATGATATTCAAAACGGAAGTTGTTTGTTTTGTGGTTCGAGTAATTCATTCTCTTACGATTCTAATCCGAGCTTTTGCAATGAGCCACAAAACAATTTCATTTCATATGAGCATAATCCGTGTTATCAAAATTGTAATGCCGAATCGTTTCAAAATGCACCAACTTCACAACAATACGGTTGTGAGTATTGTGGAGGTCCGCATTTTAGCACCGATTGTCAAAATAGGAATCTTTTTCCTTGTAACAACAATTATCACGACCAACCACCACAATACCAAACTTTTGAAACACAACCTCAACCATTTCCTCAAGAACTTTTGCAAAATGTTTTAAATACTTTAAATGACCTTAAGGATTTGGTTAGCAAACCTGCTCCGGAAGAACCTCGTCCGAAGTCTTACAATGAAATACTAGCTGACGAAGCTGAAGAAGCAGCTAGAGTAAGATTTCGAATGCGTAAAACTATCATCTACGATGATGATGGCGATGACGATAGTGATGATGAAGATACCCTTGATATTCGTCAAGGCTCATCAAATTCATCAGTTGTGGTTCCTTCCGTGAAAAATCAGGGAGAAAATAATGTGACGGAGAAATTACTAGCAGAAGATCAAATGGAACTTGTACAATCCATGAATGCTAGCTCCTCTCAACTCCCTCAGTCTATTGATATCACACCCGAAGTTCACACTCACTCTCTGAACATGGGGGATGAGCATCTTAGCACTGTTCCTGAAACGGAATCGGACGAATTCATAAAGTCTAGTGTTGAGAACCTTGTCCCAATCCCAGGAGAGTCACAGGGAACTTTTGATCATATGTGTGATTCACCCTCCCCTCCTGAAAATCCAAAAGATCATTTTGAAACTTTCTCCGACTTTGATGATGATTGTACATCTTATGGAGAAGTTGAGTATGTAGAAGCATCACTGCCTCATTCTGATGTTGACCTTCTCCTTGAGGAGTTCACAGATGAACTTACTCACATCAACCCACTTCCTTTAGGAAGTGATGATGATCTGTTTGATTTCGAAGCCGATCTGGGAGAAATTGAAAACCTTTTAAATTCTAATCCCAACATCGAGCTTAGTGCTTCACATACTGATGAAAATTCTCTATCTTCTGGAAACATCAGTCATGTGGAAGGATTACCTTCCGAGCTAGTCAGCTTAGAAGAAGAGAATGATGAAACTGACACTGAAATCAAAGATGAAGCACTTTGTGCAACATTATTGAATGCCAGTTTTCTCATTTCCAAAATCGAGGCTTTCAAAGAGAAACCTATCTCATCTCCTATCCCCATTAAGGATGGTGACATTTTTTCCGATGATCCTATTCCGGAGTTTGAAGCCTTTACGTTTGATCCTATGGGAGAGAAGATTAGTGGCAGTACTACTTCTCATTCTCATAATTCTCTCCCCGATTATGAATCATTTACCTTCGATGAGTTCTCCTGTGAACTCACTCACATCGATCTCGAATATGATTCATTCACCTTTGATGAGTTCTCTTGTGAACTCACTCATATCATATCTCCACCGGAGTATGATAACTTCCATTTTGATCATGACACACCCGGGATATGTCTTGATCAAGCGAGCTTAAATGATGAGATTCATAATCTAGAAATTATGGATTCTCCCGTGGGTGATGACGAGTTAATCATGATTTTCATCATGAGTTTCTTTCTTTTCTTCACCTATCCCGTGACGTCCTCTCTTCTTCACTCCTTCGGGACTGAAGACACTATTTTTGACCCCGGCATTTCCATTTACCATTATCTGGAGCCAGGGTCTATATATCTCATCGGTGTGGAACTTTCACGTGCTTCAAATGTTTGTCCAAACATCTTGAATGAAAGTCCGATGGAGATTGTCTCTTCCACATCATGCTTCCCCAAGGACAAATGAATTCGGGGTCGAGTCAAGCTAGCGACTCGGTAAACAAAAACAGTAGCATGCTTATAGGGTTTTCACCCTAAGTGTGGGGGAATTACCCCTATTGTGGTTACCAATAAAGTGAGAAACAAAATGGTGTTTCCACATTTAGCTTGTAATGTTGCCCTTTTACGTTCAAAGAGTCGGCATAATAGCCGGGACTTTGAATATTGAGGACAATATTCAATTCTAAGTGTGGGGGAAATTCTAGCAAATTTTATCACATTTTACCATCTAGTACCCCCGTTTTTGGCCAAAAATTTTTAAAATTTTTTTCACTTAAGCTTCAAAATTTTGTGGTTATCAGTCCACCATGTCTAAACGACTAAAGGATTGGCTAATCCAGGAGCAAACGGCTCTTGGTAAAGATAGCTCAAACCCGTTGATGGCTTGCAATTTGCCCAAAATTGTATGGTTCCTCAACTCCCCATGTCCTCAATAGTAAATGAGTTGGCTAGCTCGCAAGATTATGGCTTGTGGTAAAGGCGGTGGAAAAACCATAATTGGTAATCAACTCACCAAGATGTTGACTGTTCCATCAAGAGTTGGCTAGTCCAGAAGCAAACGGCTTCTGGTAAAGACAAATCAAAACCGTTGAAAGCTGTTGGTTTGCTAAAAATCACATGGTCATCGGATGGACCATAACTCTTACTTGAACCCAAAACATCCGGCTACTCCAGAAGTGATGGTTTTTGGTAAAGAGACTTCAAATCCATTAATTTTTCTCAAAAAGATTGCTAGGGACTAGCAATAGTTTAGTGTAGGGGATTGATGAGTGTGTAAATACTCATCATTTTTAGTCAAATCTGAATTGCAAAACGATTAAAAACGCTCAAAAACGCACCAAAATACGAAGAAAATCCCAAAGATCGTGTTTTATATGTTTCTGATGCAAAACAAGTGAAAACAAACGAAAAACAAACAAAATTTGCATATTTGGCAGTTTCAGTCCCCCAACTTTCAAAGTTTTACAAAACTAGTCCTTGGGCATTTATTTCAAAGAAAAGTCAACCCTTGCTTTTTAAAAAATCAAAATAAATCATAAATGATCTTTGGGTAAAATCTTTTGGCAATAACAATTATGGTCCTCGTACTAATGAACTTTGGCAGGAATGATCCCTTGGTGATAATTTGGTGAATTTACATGTTTGGCCCCTGAAGTTTCAGATTTGGCAAGAGTGACCCCGACAGTTTTAAATTAAAGAAAAATGACAAAGTGGACCTTGGAAATTCGTGACTTGGCAAGAATGGTACTTGGTGATAGTTTAGAGAAATGGCAGAAGTGGTCCTTTGAAAAATCAGAAATTACATGTTTAGTCCTTGGGCCCTAAAATCCTAAACTATTACTAATCATCAAAACCTAAACTAAACCTAGCCCACCACCACAAACCGGCCCAACACCCATCTTAGCCCACTCCTCTCATTCTGTTTTACAAATAATAAAATAAATCCCTTGGGTCAAACTTTGACCAATACCATCCATCTCTTTCTTCTTCCCCAAATACATCCCGTGAACCCTTACTTCCCTCCAAACCCCATCACCATCCATTTTTGTCCACTCCTCCTCTTCCCAATCCCACTACAACACTCCTACACTCACAAAATGTTACCTACCTCTGCCACGTTGGCAATCCACATCCTTTAATTGGGCGCCAAAAATCAAGTCAGGGCTGTGATTACTTGGAAGATAAATCAAAGGCTGGGATTCAATCTAAAGAAACACAAGAAGGCATCCAATGCTGCTTTATCTCTCAAAACAAGCACATGCAGATGTGGAAAAAAGAAGATTAAGGGAAACCCTAGTTCTAATAATATAAATAGATGTTGAGATGTAAGCCTAGAAGGCAGTTAGTTAGTAGGTTTTTAATTGCTAGTTTAAGTTTTTAATTAATCTCTATTTTTCTTAGCTTATTGCAATTCTAGTGTACTCAAGTTTTCTCAGCTTAATAAAAAAGTTTAAGTTCCTTTAAATCTTTGTTTAGTTTATTTACCTCTGCCATTTGCTTATTTCTTTATTCAGTCATGATTATGTAAGTTGAGTTAGTTTTTCAAAACATTTTAGCATAAATATTGGTTTCACAATCTATTTTCCTTTTTACATATGCTAACACACCCCTGTAAAGAGGTGTTTGGCACAATAGTTCTTCTAACCTCAAACCTGTTTCTTTTCTATCTCCATAATTCAGTCAGCCCTACTTCTCCTTTGTTGATGTTTTTGTAGTCTAAATTTTCAGTTCTAGTGGTGCTAGTTAGATGCAGTTATTGTCTAAACCAACTTAGTGTAAAACTGCCTTGATAAATAGACTAGGATGGATTCTAGGATAGGCCTAATTAGTTATAAGTTTTGCTCTCGGATTGCTCACCATAGGATAATAGCAGCAAAATGTTCCTGTCCCTTGACTTTTGTGGATCAAGTATCCAAATTTTGACCAATTTAATTTTCTGCATCAGTTGGTCTGCTGTCCCACATAGCCCCTTTGATCCGACTTTTAGACAGGTTAGAATTAGATTTAGGATTAGGATTTGGTATATTCTATTAGTTAGTTGTACAAGCTTAATTAGTTTTAGCTTATGTTGCATTTTGAGGCAGTTTGGGTGGTCTAATTTTGGGTCCGAAAACCACAAACCTGTTCAAATAGTCCCTATGGAATTCTAATTTAGATAAGCTAGCTTAGAAGTTATTCCCTGATTTATGTGTTATGAGTAGTTTGTAGATCTATTGTTATTTATCTCAGCTTGTTTTGTTGTATCTTGAGACTTGCTCGTTAGCTAATTAGAGGCTGCACATCACCCTCTTTGACCTTCACCATCATTTGGCTTGCACTACATCAGGTACCCCATTTTCATAACACCTCTGTCACAATTTCAAGGTAGGTTCATAGTCAATTTTCATGCGCAAAATCAGTTTAGAATAATTAGGATTTAGTAGCTGAATTTAGTTGTGCTAGGAGTTAACAGCTGGGACTTTAGACATTTAGTTTTCTTTCTTTTGTAAACTCATTTAGTAGCTTTTTGTTGGCTGCAAAACACCCCCCCCCCCAAACTGCAGGTAATAAGTTGTTGACTTTATTTTTCTATCTTGGATCTGAGATCTGTTTGAAAGCTTGGAATAGGAATGAGATTTATTAAAATCTGTTGTAAAAAGTATTTTGAGATTGTGTCCAAATGATTTGAGAAAAAGAAAATATTGCAAAAAAAATGTGGGGTTTGTTGGATTCGAACCCTGGACACCAGGTTACAAACAGACGCACAACACAACCAGCCAACACCAACTGAGCCATCCTTAGTTTTGTCTATTACTTCCTTATGTTTATTATTTACTAGTGAAATTGTCTAGCTTATTTAACTTCAGCTTATTTTTGCTTATTGTTTGCGTAATTTGTAACTACACCACCTTCTGTTATATTTTTCTTAGGTTCTAAATAACTTGTAGTATTTTTCTAAAAAATTTCAGATTTTTATGCTTTGTAATTTAATTATTAGAATTTAATTAGTAATAATTAGTTTTTAATTCATAATAAATAGAATTTTTATTAAAAAATTAATTTTCTTTTTTCAAAAATTTTCTTTTGTCATTTAGCACGTTAGATAATTAGTTTGAAATCCGTAGGATGTTTGGAACTTAAAATTTACGTTTTATTTTGCGCACTCGCGTAATTTTTAATTAAACGTCACGTTTCTATTTGTTTAACGTTTTAGGATTCCCGATACCTAATTATGATTTCCCGTAGTGTTTTAGGTATTTATTAGTTAGTTATTTGCCTTAGATTAATTTATTTTCACTTTCGTTAGTTAATTTTCCAATTTCGTTAATTTAACGTATCGCAAAACCAAATAACCTTTCCAATCATACAAGATTTTAATCCCAATCTCATTCGAAGCTTTCCATTCACACCTCGTTGGGGGTACGACCCGGGAAATCACTTCCCGGTCTCACAATTTGAATATCACTTTCACAAGTTTTGCGAGGTAATCGTTTTCCTAAACGGTTTACTCGTATTACTTCACGTTTATTTGTCTCACGACAAATTAGACTACACGTTTGTTGATATTTTGATAAATTGTTGTTTGCACACACCAAAACACAACGAATCAACTACTAACACAACCAAAGTATATAAAGCAAGTAAAAGACACCACGATATATACTGGTTCGGGATGGGGGGTTTATACCATCCGTACGTCCAGTTGCAAATCCGCGACTCCGATACTATTCACTAGTATAATCCTTTCGGTGGACTACAAACCGTTACAATTCACTCCACCAATATTCACCAATATTGATGCTCACAAAGAAGGAGTTACTCCCCAACGGTATTCCGCCCTCGGAAACTACCCAAAAGAATCTCACGATTCGACTTTACCTAAGGGTCACCAAGACCACTACCAAGACTTCCCACCGGAAGTATCAAACCCCAACTAGATCCCCAATGATCTAGGCTTGGTCACCAAGACACAAGACTTCCCTTACAAACAATTGAATGAATGAATATATGTTTGTTCAACCAAGTCCTAACCTAACCTAGAGACTCGATTGTAATAGAAAGGGTATAAGAAAGAAGACCCTCGACACAATCACAAGAGTAGATTAGGTTCTTGTGATTCTTCCCTTGCAAGTAGATGTGTTCTTCCAAAGAAATTAGTGTGATAATCAAGAACACAAGATTAGAGATAGAGAGATTTGAGAGTGTTTAGAGAGAAAGAATCTAGA